>PVIJ01025307.1:0-10886 GCA_004024925.1 Scalopus aquaticus
TGAGGGGAGCAGCGGGCGAGGCAGCAGAGGTCTGCCCCACCATGTGGGATTCTCCCTGGCCAGGCGTCGAACTTGCGTCGCCGCTGCCAACAGCTCCACAGCGCAGCACTCAACCGCTGCGCCACCGGGGAGGCCCAAGAATATATTTTCTAAGTCAAGCACCCAATGTTATCCAACTCCTCGTGGGCACAAGTCCACCCAAACGGGATTGGCCCAAAGTAAGTCTTGAAAGCCTGCCACTAGTCTAGAACAGCTTTTGACAGGGACCCACACATAAGGGTCAGAAACAGTCAGAGAATTCTGGTAGGAACCAAAATACCTTTCGGCAGGGACCCATCCAAAAGGGTCAGAAACAGTCAGACAATTCTGAAAGGAACAGAACAAAATCAAAACCAAAATCATTGACTTCCCCACGGGTCTCTCACCCACATCTCTTTCAATCAGTCCAGACCAGTGCAGCTTCTTTGCAAGTCTCTCTGCACCTTGGGCCTCTTCTGACTTTCCATCCTTCTTCCGTCTCCTCCTGTCTTCTGTGTTCTGTGTCTCCTCCGTGTGTGTACTCTGTGTGTGTCCTGTCTCTCTTCTCCAGCTTCTTATATCCTGACCCACCTAATGAAAGGTATAGCTGAATGACCAGGGGAAGCCAGAGAAGACTTGGAAAAGAGGATTTGGAGAGACAGGAGGGAGACGTGAAGAAAGGAGCACTTGCTTTTGGGCTTTGGACTTGCACTACGAACTTGAGGGACATACAGAGACACTTGGAAGATGTGAGTGATACATGTGGAGGCTGACAGTGGCAGCCGGTATCTTGATTTGCACTTTAAATTTGCTCCTTTTGTCCCAGTCTTGCATGGCCCATTCCTTCCCCTAAGGTACCTTAGACTTATGGCCCCAGTGGCCCCACTTTGGGCCAGCCCTGTTATGCTGAGCAGTACCTACAAGGGGGTAGGTAACTTTGGGTGTTATATTGGGAAACAATTACCCTTTCTTCTCTTTGCACACTAATCCTATTAAAGTTCTTTCACACAAAGAATACAATTTATCTTTATGTGACAGACAGCAGAACCCTTGTAGAGCATCCAACTTTGGAGGTCCCGAGTAACCCTCAATGTGCACACTATTACTGGATATCAAATACTATTGGCACCAGTGGAGGGTGGAGTATGAAAAGATTTGCCAATGGTTTCCCCATCAAAAAAGCCATAAATCCCTGTCCAGGCAGAAGGCTGCAGAATATCCTAGGAAGGCCCCACAAGTAGGAACACTGAAACAGGTCAAGACAGGGAGGGTCAAAAACCTACCTGTGCTCAGTCAGTGAGCACAGGTACTTCTGACCAGTATTTCTGCTACTGGCTCAGTCATCTAGATTTTTTTTTTCCTCTCTTTTATGTCTGACTTTCAGTTCAGTACATGTATCTTCATGTCTCTTTCCCTTTTCAGCTCCATTTCTTCCACTTTCAATTCTAGTGGTTTTTCTAATTGAAAATTGTCTTTCATTCCCCTCCATTCATGCTTCCAGATCAGTTTGCCTGCCTTTCAGATTCTCCCTTTTTTATTATCTTTTTATTTTTAAATTTATCTTTACATTATTGTGTATTCCCCATAGGTTTCCCATCACCAATTCACCCGTGAACCATCACCATAGTCCCTTGTGCTCTTTTCTACCATTTTGGTCCCTCTTCCTCCCCATCCTCTACAGAATGTCTCTTATTTATGATTGCCTGCTGGTTTTTGTTTTTGTGTTATTTTCTCCTCTTGATCTCTTTTTTGGCAACCCTATATTCCGCCTATAAGTGAAACCATTCGATATTTTTCTTTTTCCTTCTCGCTTATTTCGCTGAGCTTATTTCTAGCTCCATCCATGTTGCTGCAAATTGCATTAATTTATCATTTTTTGATTGCTGAATAGTATTCCATTGTGTACATGAACCACACAAGATTGAAACTTTAAATATGAAACATATGACATATCACAATTCTGAGACAGCCAAGGTAAAAGAAGCTGAGCCAGAATGAGTTGACCCAAGTCCAGTTTGAGCAGATGGACTAAAACTTGGGAGGGGCTAGTCCTGTTCAGTTATCCCACCCCCAGTGAACCTCAGGGACCACAGTAGATGTAGTATTAGCTTCTGAGCAACAGTGACCTCAAATTTCCTGGAGGTATGATGATAAGCAACATATGCAGCTGGAATGTAACCCACCTGTGGATGCCTGGGTAGCCCATCACAGAATAAGCCATGATGCTGCCCTCCTCCCCCCAACCTCTTCAAATATTTCCTAACTCCTGAAGAGCCAGGCTATATTCTCCTTTCCCAAACTGACTCCCTCATGCATGAGTCTAATAAAGACTGCAAATAATGTTCAACTACAACAAGGGCTCTCTGATGAATTCTCTCCCTAGTAAGCAAAGGACCCACTCTTTGGGGTTGAGGCCCTGTAACAATTCCACATATAATGTCTAATGTTAAGAGTTGAGTGAGAGACAAGAGAAAGGGCTAAAACCATGGGTGACACTGGCCAAGTCCAATAATAAGAACATTAAGGAACTTCCATGGGGGGAATTTATTCAGGCCTAGGTAGAGAGCTGAGAAACCCATAAGGTGTTTAGTCAAAGAGTCCACAAGAGAGAGGCAGAAGACTGGTGGGTTGATAAGGGTGAAATTTGTGCCAAGAATGGCGTAAATATAAGCAAATCACTGGGCAGATGTTTACGGAGAAGGCCTCATGCCAGGCCCCGAGTATAAGATGAGACATCGGCCTTGGCAGGAGCTCAGACTTCAGAAGAGTGATGCATAGGGTAAGGAGACCGGAGTGGAGAAAGGAGGCTTCCAGCCTCTCGCCAGGGGGAGGGGTACTATTTCAGAGCTTCAGAGAGTGGTCCCCTGCTCAAAGCCTCCTATTCTTTTTTAAGCTCCCAGAACCTTCCTTGACTGCAGCCTTTTTTGGTCATCTGTTTTTTACTGTCCTGAATCACCTGCTACCTGTGTGTACTGTTATTTGTCTGATACCCCACCGACAGTATCACTTTCTGGTGTTCCTAACAAGCTATGCCCGTGTCCATACTCTGAATCACCCTGATACATACATCCATTTGTCGGCCAGTGCAGTGGTCCCTTGGTTCCCTAGGTTCAGGGAAAGCAGTGTGGTAGCCTGGGGCTCAGGAATGGTGATGCGGGATGCCAAAGGAATTTCCCAAGAGAAAAATGCAAGGGTGTTAAGGGAGTGGCAGAGGGCACTAGAGAGGATCAGAAAGGTGAATTCTGAGAATAGACACAAGCCGTGAACATCTGATCTCCAGCGACAGACTTTGCCCAGACACCTGGTCTAGCATATACAGAGTGGGGTGATTCCAAGAACAAGCCATGGATACCAAGAGGCCCATGGGGGAATGGGGTTCAATCCTGGTGTATACACCCCACTTTCTGCCCTGCCATGATCTGTCTCCCAGACAGATCTTGCAGGATAAATTCCTTAACCAACAGGGTGCAGCAGGCCCAGGCTGCTCTGATGGCTCCCAGGTGGCTGTGACCCTGCTGGTAGAGAAGGACCACACCAGCCAGGGAAGCAGGCTCCCCAGAGAAGGGCGCCTCAGAAGGCAGATAAAGAATAACCTTAGGCCTTTCACAAATCAAAGAGAAACCCAATACTCATTAAGGTCTTCTATGAAGATCATCCTTGTCTAGCACAGCTAGGAGGCAACTTCTCTAGGTGAGGTCACTGCATCCAGAAGCTGCAGAGAACTGCTAACATTGGCCTGGATCAGTGCTAGGCACACCAAGATTTGCTCATTTTACAAGACTGAGAAAAATTCAAGAACTCACACTTGAAAGTATGAAAATATATTAGGACTGCGGATACAGAACCTGACCTCCTAAGTCATGATACTAAGTAAGCTGGTATAATGAAGATGCAACGGTATTTACTGTAAGTCTACTAGGCCCCTGGGTGCCAGGGACACTGTAACCAGTTGCTTATTTAGGGACATAGTTCAGAAGAATTCCACAGTACAGGAATGGGAGGTGAACTCCACATACCCTACAACCTCACCATTTTATGTTCACATCCTAACAAAATTCCCTTGATCCTCTTAATACTTCAGTTCCTTTCCAGTAAAACTTAAGAGGTGCTGTACCCACCCTCTTTACTTTCTCAACTCTAGTTCTTGTGAAGTCAAAGCTCCCTATTCTTTCCTAACCTCCCAGAGACGATCTTAACACTTTGTGGTTCACTCACGTATTAGTACGTGTTCATCTAGTCTCCGGTTTTTCACGCCAGGGTGGATTTATTTGGAACTATTAGGAGCTATTTCTTTGATCGTACTCAGTCTAGAAGCTTTACACATTGTTTTGGTGAAAGTGTAAGGTGTTTTAAGAGAGAGATTACAGTTTTTTTAATATCCAGTAGTTCAGGAGTTTGTGTTTTATTGAATGCTTATACCATTCTTGTGGTGGCACAGAAAATGGCCGGCCCCAAGGGCTAGTAAATTTAAAGGGCACCAGCACACAAAGTGTTAACTGTAATCCTCTTTAGTCAGTTTTTACTGCCCTGATTTTTTTTACCTCACTCAAGGGCTTAAGTCTGAACTCTAGATTCCGATGGTAAAAGCAGAAAAGCAGACTGGGCAAGCCCACTACACCTGGATTCCCACCTGCAGAAAGGCCATGCGGAAAGGCAATGGTGTTGTGGGGATAAGAATAGTATAAGTGCACATGCCTGTGACAAGACACTGGTTTGGAGGGGGCAGAAAAGGGGGGCCTGGGAGGAGTCATACTTGCTTTGGGTATTTTCTTCCGCATGGAAGAGCCATTAGTCGTAACCCCCCAGTGTCTCTTATCTGGTAGGTTTTACAAGGAGAAACTGAGTAGGCACAATGAGCCCTTTTTTCTGGGGTTCCTACACCCCGGTCTTACAGGTCCTGAATTGCCAGCGTGGGATGTGCGACCCCGGGGTGTCATCTCAGAAACCCACTCACCTAAAGACCTAGGCCACACTTTTTCAGTGATACAGGAAACATTTTGGCACTCATCTGCTTTATCACACTTACCTTCCAGTTAAGGTCAGACGCCAGGTTCGGAAAGGCAATCCAGCCCTGAATAGTCCGCCAAAGGCACACGCTGTGTTCAGGATGCAGTGACTCAAGGTGGACCCTCCGGCGTCAGACTCACCAAATGCACTGCTCTACTACCCTGCTGTCCTGGGCCTTCAGGACACTCTTCTCATAAGGTTTCCCCACTTCCTGGAAGCACCAACTCCATCCTTTGCTGATGGTCTCACACCAAGCTCCAATACACCAGGTATGGCTCAATCCAAACTCTTCGTTCTCCAGCTCTCCGCTTTCACACCTCAAATTCTCAACCCTCCCCTGAAGATCCCACCAGCCATTTCACAGGCTGAGTTCAAATGCTCAAATCCTCCTGTCTATATCAGGTCAAGCCCTGACTCAGGAGTCACCTTATATCAATGTTAAGTTTTAACTTCAGATACGCAATGAGTAACTTAGTCAGGAATATGCTGAATATTGCAGGAGACAAAAACTACTCATCCTAAATTCGAGTTTAATAGACATCCCAACAGTTGCTAAATTCCATAGCCCTGCTTATGTCCCTCCCTCCCTTCATGCTCATGTTTACCTGTCCAGATCCTACTCTTCCAGCATCATCTCTCATCTGGACCACAATGTTGCTGACAAACTCCTCTTCACCCTGAAGACCCCTCCGTGGCCAGAGACCACTGCCCCATACACACCCATCACCCCACTCACACATCACAGCAGGGCACCCCCTTTCATGCAGCCTGCAAGTGGCCTAGATCACACTCACCCCAGCCCCTCAGCCATGACCCACCTCCAAAAGCATGCTTACCTTCCTTTCTCACACAGCCTAGGCTCACCTCCCGCGGCCGCCCCTCACCACCCCGCCATGAGAGCCCTCCGCATCAGCCTGCCCTTCCCGCCAGCCCATCCTTGTCCCCTTCTCCTCCTCCCTCCCCTGACAGGAACAGTAAACTTTACTGTTACATAAACTATTTTATTTTAAATAAAATCAGAGGCAGACCCTTTCCCACACACACACTGGCACATGCATGCACACTTTCTTCCCTCCACCTCTGGCCACCTCAAACCCAGCGGTTCTCATTGTGACCACCCTGCCACACCCAAGGACAGGGAGACACCCTCATGAGAAGGCCCACGCCTCTCCCAGTCCAGTGGTAGCGACACTCAGGCCAGGCAGGAATGCTGCCAGAGTCTAGCTCTCAGACTGGGGTGGAACAGGACAGAGGCACCCAGGTCCAATGTGGCTTCCCTGCCTGGGGGCAGCTCCACCAGACACCTGGAGCTGTTCTCTGTGGAAGGCAGGTCCCCTCAGCCTAGATCAATGCTTCCCTGCCTCACAGGAGGCTCAGCCATCAGAGCCAAGCATGCCCCAAGGATTCTGGAGTAGGTACTGTTTGGTTTGGGGTAGAGTGAGGGAGAGCAGTTGAGCACCAAATTCCCTAACTCCACCCTAAGAGAGGGAGCTGAGATTCAACTCGGCATCCTCTACCCAGAAAAAAAGTAAACCTAACTCCATACAGGAATGGAGGGGACTTTAACCAGGACGACTCACTACATCTCCACCCAACATGAACCCTGTTAAGAGACCCACTAGCACCTTGGCAATGTTAACGGCCCAGCCCAGCTGGGGAAACACCACCCACACGGGAGCCTGCTTGGCGTGGGTAGCCTCCCCTATGTTGACGCTAGGGTTGGGTTTCAACTACCCTGACCCCAGCACCCTTCAAGTCCTGCTCTGGGGCACACATAGCAGAGTGGCTTAGGTCATGGAGAGTAAAAGCTGAAAGGTACAGGTGGGGCGATATCTTCCAGAGGCACACAGCCCCACAGATAGTCTTACAAGTTACACGCAGGCTAGCTGGGACACAGGACAGGGGGAGAGGGTGCCAGGAGGGCTTAGCAGCATCCACAGAGGGCCCTCGGGAACCAAGAGGTGAGATGGGAGGGGACTACGGAAGGATGCTCAGGCTGAGCACCCACCTTCTCCAAAGGTCTCCTTGTCGCTTCTGAACCAAGTTCCCTGAGGGGAAAAGTCAGATAGATGAAAGGATAAAAACCAGAGAAAGGACAGCAAAGGGTATCAGACAAGACTATGTGGCGCCAGCAGGGGGACAGAGATGTGAGTCAGAGAGACCTCTGAACGGGTGTGATGTGACTTCTCTGAGGGAAACAAGGACCTGAGGAGTGGGAGCTTAGCATCTGCACCGCCCTATGTGAGTCAGTGGAGGTAAGACAAACCAGCACCCCGAAGCACAGGGCTACAGGCTAACACTACGCTGGTGGCAGCCCCCACGGCCTCCACCGTCACTACCCCGGCGGCCCCCGATCCGGGAACCAAGCTCCTGGCCGTCCAGACTGGCGTGATCAGAGAGGCCCCGCAGATGCTCCACTGAGTCACACTTCTGCAAGTCCGAGGCCACAGTGCGCAGGCTCAGCAGGCTCAGCGTGTCCGTGTCAGGGGCTGGACCCAGTCCCAGGCTGCTCCCTTCCTCCAGCACCCCGCCCTCAGCTCCCTCAATGATGCCACTATCCCCGTCCTCGCCTCCATCAGGCCCGGCCTCAGCCCCTACTGGGGAAGAGCGCCGCTGGCGCAGGGGATGAGCAGGAAGCCCCCTGCGCCGGGCATGAATTTGTTCACTGATCTGCTCCAGGTTGCGCAGCGCGACGGAGTAGCGAGTCTTGGCCTGGGCCACTTGCTGCTCCAACTCTGTCACCTTGGCCTTGTGCTCCTGCAGAGGGAGGGTCAGAGTGAACCATGGGGTAATGCTCCAGAGCCCCTGGAGTTGAAGAGGACGGTCAGACCCACTCAGCATACTCTGTTGAGGCCTCCTCTCCTGTGCCTGGGCCCTGCCCATCACCCACAAGCCTGTTGTGCTCCACCAACTCCAACCCTCCCAGCTGCTCTGCTCCTCCTCTGGCAGCCTCGCCTGACTCCTGACCTGAGCCCCATCTCCGTCCCAGGCCTTCATTCCCATTCACTTCACCTCTCCCCAATGTTCCCTTTACCCAGCTAGGGGATTCCTCTTCCCCACTCCCCTCGGCTTCCCCCTCATCCTCACTTTCTCTAGTTTATCTCCTCTTAAGGCCATCCTCTGCCAGGACCCACCCCCAGCCCGCCTCCCATTGCTGCAGGACATTCTACCACCTGTCCCAATGATCTGGAGGCTCGCCCTGAGAGGAAGAGTCCATTCTAGTGGCATGCCTCATTTTCCACGCCTGGCCCACCCCACCTGCCCCTTTACTTGGCCTCCCCCTCTTCCAGTTAGCTACCTCCAGGATTTGGCTGAATTGGGCCTTGAGCTCAAAGTAGGGCCGGCTCTTGCCAATGGCTCTCCGAAGGGTCTTCTGCAGGGCTTGGACCCGGGCTTCAGCCTGTTGGCACAGCCGTGTCACCCGCTGGTGCTCCCGCTCTCCACGAAGTCGCTCCTCCTCCGCCTCGTTCACCTGGTCCAGACAGAGGCGAGGACACATATCACTGAGCTGGAATCCACAGCTCCTGCCCATCATCTGCCCCAGGCTGCAACTCCAAATATTACCCTGGAGTGAGCCTGTCCATAGAGCCTAGAGAGAACTCCGACCTCCCAAGACACAAATAGCAGATCCCTGCACCTGCTTGATGCAACCTGCACCAGTTCTGGTGCTACGAGGAGAGGGCGCTCTCCTCTTTGGACAGCTCGCAAGTGAGTCAGCAGCATCTGTGAGCACACCTGCCACAGCCATTGTTCTCAGGACCCTCAGAGCCAGGGGCTGGGACTGGAGGGATGGAAGAGTCCCAGTGCGGGGAGTCACAGGTCTGCACTGGGCTCTCTAAGCTGCTGTGCCTGAGCAGGGAGCAGGCAAGGGCTCCCGCTACCTTGTCCCCCAAGACCAGGCGGTTGAGCTTTCCATACCCCGACCAGGCACAGACCAGAACCCTGTCACAGTCAACCACACACAGCTCAACAACCACTCCTTTGTGTGAGCTCCAGAATAGTAATGGAACTACTGCTGTGTGAGACTGTGGGCTTGGGTGAAGACGCACAAAGAGAAACTCCAGACATGACCAGCCCCTAGGAGCTGGCACTTGCAGCTATAAACTAAATGTCTGTATTGCCACAAAACTCTGAGGCCGAAATCCTAACCCCTCAGGTGCTTGTATAAAAGAGGCCCAGGAGAACTCCTTATGTCCTCCGTCATGTGAGAACACAGTGAGGAGACAGCAGGAAGTGGGCCCTCACCAGAAACCAAATGTGCTTGCACTGTGATGCTGGACTTCCTAGCCTCTGGAAGTGTGAGAAATAAACATTTGTTGTTTAAGCCACCACTCTGTGTTACATTTTTATAACAGCCCAAATGGACCAAGATGGTGCCCTTTATAAGGCCAAAAATGGCAGACTGGAACTGATGCCAGGGATCCTCCTGTTTCTAGTCCCCTTTGAGTAACTTAGAAACAGCACACATATTATTCTTCAAAAATCCAGATTACCCTCGCAGACCCCAACAGCAAGAAGGGGAGTACAGTCTGAAAACAGAAGTAAGGGGTCACAGATAAACATAGCAAAATGTGGGAGTTGAATCCAGAGCACCCAGCAGGGATGAACCCATCCAGTGGATTAGTCACACATCTGGAGGCAAAGGTTCAAGAAGAGCCTAGAAAGTCATTTCAGGTCAAAAGAAATAAATATATGCAGAAAGCACTGAAGGTCACACAGGAGAGAGCAAGGAGGAGGTTTTGCCTGAAAGAGAAGCAAAGCTCAAGAAAGGCTGAAGAAAAGAGTGAAGAGAGTGACAGGATGGAGAGACAGTAGAGGAAGTGCCAGCACCAGCAGAAGGAACCCGTTGGCACTGACTGGCTCACCTTGCAAGTGGCATGGTTAAGCATCTCCTGCCAAGTGGGGTCCAGCCGGTTCTTGTCTGCCATGACGCCCTGCTCGGCCACAAACACCATCTCCCGGGCAGCATTGTGCATGCTCACAGCCCGCTCATACCGCAGTGCAGCCTTCTGTGTCTCCTGCTGGGCCTGGAGGAGGAAGGCCATCAGGACAGAGGCCCTAAGCGACCCCCAGCTGCCCCTGGTGACCCATGCGGGGCAAGGACAGAGAAGGAGCCTTGTCCTAAGCCTACTCTGCCTGACCTGTTACTTCCCATGAAAACCACAATAAAGGTTCTGAGCCAAGCTTTCCCCTCTTGCCTTCTGCTTTCTGACCGGCCCAGGTGCTTCCCCATAGGGCTCTCCACGGAGTGGCATGCCCCTTCCTCTTGGGACTATAGGTCATAAATTCTTCTCTCAAAGCCGTACCCTCTGTGTCTGTCATCTTACCATACTTGACTATAAATCCTAGATATAGAAACGATGCAACAGCATGTGGTAGTTTGGAGAGATCTTGGCTTTCTTCTTTTAATTTTATTTTACAGTTACAATTACAGTCGTTCAATAGTGAGTCCACATTATTTGTTTATATATATATATATATATATATATATATATATATATATATATATTTTTATTGTTATTCATGTCTTTTACATTTTGTATTCCCCTTGGGTAACCCACCACCAATTCACCCGTGATCCATCTCCGTGGTCCCTTGTGTTCTTTTCTACTCCATTTTGTGCTCTTATCCTCCCCTCCCCCTGTCCCCCTCCCCCCGCCCGGCCGCCCCGAGTGTCTCTCTCCTATTTGGTTTCCTTAGAGCCCTGTTATAAGTGAAACCATTCGATATTTTTCTGGCTTATTTCACTGAGTATGATCCCCTCTAATTCCATCCATGTCGCTGCAAATTGCAGAGTCCATATTATTTGTGTAAAAGAAAAAAGGGAGGAAGGTAGATAGGTAGATAAAGGGATAAGCAAA
>PVIJ01025308.1:0-10884 GCA_004024925.1 Scalopus aquaticus
GTGGCTGTCCAGTTTTCCCAGCACCATTTATTGAATAGACTGTCCTTGTTCCACTGCATTTTCTTTGCTCCTTTGTCAAAGATTAGTTGTTCATAGATATGTGGCTTTAATTCTGGGTATTCTATTCGGTTCCATTGGTCTTTCTGTCTGTTTTTGTTCCAGTACTGTGCTGTCTTAATTATTATAGCTTTGTAATATAGTTTGAAATCAGGGAGTGAAATTCCTCCGTTTTCTTTCTTTTTAGTTAGGAGGGCTTTAGCTATGCGAGGTTTTTTGTGGTTCCATATGAATTTCATCAGTAGTCGATCTATTTCTTTGAAGAAAGTCATTTAGATTTTTATTGGAATAGCGTTGAATCTGTAAATTGCTTTTGGTTGGATTGCCATTTTGATAATGTTAATCCTTCCAATCCATGAGCAGGGGATGCCTTTCCATCTTCTTGTGTCTTCTTCTATTTCTTTCAACAAGGTTTTGTAGTTTTCTTTGTATAAGTCCTTTATGTCTTTTGTTAGATTTATTCATAGAGAGATTTCTTACAGTATCCCTCCTTGTAGGATAACACTGATCTACAAATTTTTACAAAAGTCATATCACTGAAATAAAATTAGTCATTTCCTATCAAATTGTATGTGCTCAACACGAATTTGACAGTCAAATGCTAATTTTGGCTGTAGTTTTTTTGTAATCTACAATAAATGGATATTTACATCATGAAATGCATGCCAATAGGCCTACAGTTACTACCTGTAGAAAAATCAAGTCCTAGACTACTTCTTAGGTTTCTTGGCTTGTCTCTTGTACAGATGTTCAGGAGCATCTCTGGAGAGTGTCCAGCAGTAGTCAGCCAGCATTGTAGTGGACCTTTTTCTCTGGTATCTTTGTTCCATTGATGCGATATCTTGAAAACGTTTGCCATGTTCGTCACTAAACATAGCACAGTTTTCAGGGAAGAAATCCAGATGGGAATGAAGGAAGTGGATCTTTAGAGACATATTGCAGCCAAGTTTCTGATACTACATCAGCATGTCTTCTAGTAGTTCCTTGTAGTTTTCTGCCCTAACGTCCCCAAGAAAGTTTGTAGACACTGGGCGAAAAGCATTCCATACTTGTTTCGCATCACCCTGAAGCAAGTTGTTGAACCGGTCATCTCAATGCAGATGGAATGTTTAGGTAGATTACTCTCGACTTCTTTTGCTTCATTATTCTGCCAGAAAGAGGAGGAACCAAGCAGAAATAACAGTCTTTTATGTGGTTGCTTGGCTCTCTCCACACCATGGGGACTGCAAACGGCATTGATGGTCTTTTGCCACTGAACCACTCTGAAAGCTGTGTTGGACATGTAGCACAGCATAGATGCGGGGCCCAAGACTTGTCTTGGTCACCAACCTTGCATCGAAGTAAAGCTGATAAGCCTTCTTCACTTGAGAAGTGATCCTTTTCTTCTGGTTGGCAAATGTCACTTCCCCACAAATAGAACAGAAATTGTCCACGCTATTAATGCACTTTCGAGGCATGACTGTTCTGTATTGTACCTAAATGGAGAAACTAATAACAGTTGTATGGAACATTACCTTAAATTGTCTCACACAAAGTCTGAAACATTTTCAATGCTCACTCTTTCCCACAGGCCTTTATAGAGTGCACTGCTGATGTCAGCTTACTTCAGCAGCCACCTGGCAGTAGTATTGCATTGCATCGGAAAATGATGCAATCCACTCTGGATGACGTGTGCATGATGGTATTATGCAATGTGATGTAATATTACATCATTCTAGGCTGATTTAGGATGTTGTTGCAGTCCTACTGGATAAATTTACATGGTGAAACATATAAAATGAATTATGAAATACCTTCAAAACAAGAGCTAATAAAAAATTTCAGGGTTATATTCATGTTCAGCACATCAAGATACTACAGATTAGGGCCTTTTAAGTCAGTAATGATCTCACTGTTGACCAGTGTAATGGCATCATGCCCAAAGGCACTTTGTAAATGCTATTGAACTAAGATGTTCATGGTTTAGACTGCTGGTTCATTTACACTCAATTAATTTATGGGGAGCTATTAGAACAGTTAAAGATATGAGTGCACTGCTTTCCATTGAGAAAATTTTTCCGTAAAAAATATGTACTTCTCTGCTTTTTATAAATATTGAGAAGTAGCAGATTTGAGGTTTTATACCCTCCCAAGAAATTGATTTGCAAACACTTCATAATCATGAGTCAACACAGAATGGCATTCATTGACAGTCACCTGATCTGGGAAAAAGAATGAAAATGACTTGTGAAAGCTGAGAGACCAGAGACGAAAATATGCTACTATAAAAAAATTCACCTTAACCCTTCACAGAAGTTATCTCAGCAAATACAAAAGAGTGGGTATATCTTCTAAACACACACACACACACACACACACACACACACACACACACACACATACACACTACAAAAGAAACACAAATCTATTCCAAAATTTCAAAGATCATACCAAGATCTGGAACAACAAACAACTCCTGCATTTTCATTGCAGATGTGCTCTTGTGGGGGGAAAAACATACTTTAGATGAGAAAAAAAATCTAAAATTTCTAGCTGCTTTAACTTCTTAGGAAATATGGCTACATTGATTTCAATCCTTCATGACAACATTTTACATCAATTAGTATGTCTCATTTGTACAGTGCATGCTGTATTACTTTTATATTTGATTTCACAGCCCCTACCAAAAACAAGACTTAATGAATATAAGCCATGAAGCCTTTTTAATGTTTTAATTTAGTTATAACATGCACATAATAAATTGCACATGTCATGAATCTACAGCCCATTACATTTTTACAAGGTGAATAAAAACATACAAACTTTTAGAACGTTTTCATTCCAGAATCTTCTTTCATGCTAATAACATTTAACTTATCCACAAACATAATATTCTGGAAAGTATCATCATAGAGGTTTTACCTGTTTGAACTTTGATATAAAAGGTGTTACAATGTGAACACTAAATATTATGATGCAGTAGAAGTAGTATTAGTTCATTTTATAAATCAGTGTTTATAAATCAATGGAATGTATTTATCATTTTACTGTTGATGGACATTTTAATTGAATCCAGCTATCTTCTCACTTTTTAAAAAAGATTTATTTATTTATGCATTCAAGAGCTGGGGTGTAGGTGTGTGTTGGGGGGGGTGATTCACCAGAGACAGAGTGGGGCGCAGAACAGGCGAATTGACTGAAATATACTGCTGAGGGGAGCAGCAATTGAGACAGGAGAGGTCTGCTGTGCCATGTGGGTCAGCTCCCTAGCCAGGGATTGAACTTGTGCTGCAGTGGCCCTGGATAGCTTCATAGTGCTGAGACTTAACCTCTTGAGCCACCAGGGAGGCTCAGAATTCAGGTGTTTTCTGTTAATAATGAAGCTACTATAAACATTAAACATTAATGTGAATATCTGTTAATGACTTATGGCCTCATTGCTGTTTGGTAGCTAACTAAAGGTAAAATGATGTCGAAAGATATGTTTAAGTTCGATTTAGTAGATACTGACATTTTCCCAAAATAATTACCCTTAACTTATATTTCTGCCAGCAGTGCTTGGGAGTTTTTATTTCTCATTTCAGTGTCAATTAACTTTTATATTTATTTTCTGTCTACTGTGTTGGGTGTATAAGGGTATCTCATTCTGATCTTCATTTGAAAAACACATATATTAATGCAAGACATTTTCTCACATCATTATAGGCTCTATACACATCATCTTTCAGTAAATTCCCTGTTAAGGCTATTATTTTTTAGAGAGCCTTCCCTCTTTCTATTATGGGTTTGAAGATGTACTTTACATATTTCAGATGCAAGTTCATCATTTTATATATTGAAATTATTTGAGAAACACAATTCCTTAATTTTAATGAAGAAAATATTATTAAAACTTTTTATGTGTTTAGTATTTTTTCATATCCTTCAATAAATCTGTATTTATTTCAGGATCATAAATATATACTGTGACATTATCAAAAAGTTTTATGGATTTACTTGACACATTCAGGACAATGCTGCATCTGTAATTGCTATTTGTGCTTCAAGATTTTTTCTCTTATATGTGTAAGATAAACCAAGTATCATTTAATAAAATACCATTCTTTTCTCCACTGCATTTCAGTGATAGTTTTTTTTTTAATTCAGAGCTCTATTTGTGTTTCTGGAAACTGTTTTATTCCGTTGGCTGATTTGTCTTTCATCTCTGCCAATTCATTTTAATCACTATAGAGCATTATATTGTCTGATATTTATTGACATATGCTTACCAATTTTTCTTTCTGTGTTTTCTGGTATTTTTTTCCAAATCAAGTTAAATATTTTCCCTATGTTTTCTTCTAAGGGTTCTGCAGCTTTAGGTCTTGCATGTAGGTCATGGGTACATTTTGAGTTAATTTTTGTGTTCAATGTTAGATAAAGATCCAACTTCATTCTTTTGCAAGTGGATATATGGTTTCCAAAAACTGTATATTAAAAAGACTGTGTTTTCCATATTGGATGGTCTTGACAACCATGCCAAAATAATTTGACTATATTTACCAGGATTTACTCCTACACTTTAATCTATTTCATTACTCTATGTGTCTGTCATAATGCTTGTAACACAGTGTTTAGATTACTGTAGCTCTGTAGTAAGTTTTGAAATTAGGAAACATGAGAGCTCTGTTTTTTCTCATGATTGTTTTCAATATTCAGTACCTTTTTAATATAGTAAGAGTCTATAAGAATTTTAGAGTGAATTTTTCTATTTCCTAGAAAAAAATACTGAAATTGTTGAAAGGGATTGGATTAAATCTATAGTGTGATTTAGGTAGTATTGGCATCTTAACAATATTAAGACATGTAATCTCTGAATATGAAATATCATTCTACTTACATCATTTTTTAGTTTATTTGTATTTTTGATTGTACAGTCTTTTATTGCCTAAGTTTATTCGTAATTATTTTTTTCTTTTCAATATTATTGTAAATGAAATTTTCCTAATTTACTTTTTAATGTTTTCTCCAAATTTTTGGAAATGTCTGAAAAAGTTTGATATTAGTTCTCCTTGAAATTGTCTATGTTCATTTTTCTTCAGAATTTTTTCATTCTGATCTTCAGACTTGATCATTTTCACTGTCCTATCTTTAAATTAACTGACTCGTCTGCCTGCTGAGATTTTTTGAATCCCTGTATTGAATTTTTTATAATAATCATTAACCTTTGCAGTTACAAAATTTCTGTTTGGTTTATTTTTATTTTTAAAATCTCTTTATTGATAATTCTATCTTGTTCATAATATCTTCTTGATATCTTCCTTTAGTTCTCTGAGTGCACTTAAGGCAGGTTTTTCTTTTTTAAGATTTATTTATTTATGCATTAAAAACTGGGCTGTAGGCCAGAGGTGGGGAGGGGATAAAAGGATTCACCAAAGTGGGGAGCAGAACAGGTGGATCTACTGAAATACGCTGCTGAGGGGTGCAGCGGGCAAGACAGGAGAGGTCTGCTGTGCCATGTGGGAAGCTCCCTGGCCGGAGAATCTCAGACTTTTGTGCACATAAATGGATAATGTCCTCATGGAAAAAATGACTTCAGTGTGTTGGCTTACCTTTCCCATGGAAATGCTTTGTGCACTATTTTGTTTCTTTACTTTCTGACTGCCCAGCATGACTGCAAGGAGCTTTAAACGAAGGGAGAGAGCCTGGCCTGTAATAAACCTATTGTCATCTATGATCTAGCCTCAAAACTATGCAGTATCATTTCCTTTTGAGTCTGTTGGCCAAGTAATTACATAGATCCATCTGGGTTCATGAGGAGGAAGGATAAAGATGCTATTCCTCAAGAAAGAAATTGCTGTCAGGATAACTATTGGTATAGCCATCATTAGCAAATCATATTCTGCAGGATGTAGGTTGGTGTGATCTTTCATTTTATACATCAACTTGATGTATAAAAGATGCCCAGCTAACTGGTTTAAAGTTATTTCTGGGTGTATATATGAGGAAGTTCCTGGAAGAGATTAGCATTTGAATCAGCAGACTGAGTAAAGGTTGTCTTCACCAATATGGATGGTTACCAGGCAACCCCTAAGTGCTTGAATAGTACAGACAAAACAACAAAAAAAGGTAGAAGGGTAAATTAGTTCTCTGTATTGGAGGTCAAACACCCACCTTCTTCCCTGCCCTTGGATATGGGTGCTTCTGTTTCTTGAATTTTTGGGTTCAGACCAAGATTAACCATCAGTTACCTGATGTTTACAGATTCAGACTGAATTGCAGCATTGACTCTTGGTTCTTCAGTTTATAGGTGATAAGACCTGAGGCTTCTTGGCCTCTGTAATTTTATGAATCAATTGTTATGATAAATTTCCTCTTATCTATACCTACATCATCTATCAATATCTATATCCAACTGGCAACAGAACATAATTAATGGAGTGTTTTCTAACTTTTGGGAATTTTTCTACTAGCAGCCTGAATATGATTTTTCCACACAAATATAGAAAAATTGACTTACCAATTGAGGATCTATCACTGTAAAATAGAAATAAAAACTCTATTTTCCAATCTTAAATGTTAAGGCTTTTGTCAAGGTAAAGTACCAACAAGAGATATGGGGCAATGATATTCCCTTTGGCTTTAGGGAGACTATAATTTACCAAAATGTTTATATTCCTGCGATGATTTATTTGTACTGTGTCCCTGAATTGTCCCTACGAAATAGTCCTTCTTATTGACAAGTAGCCAGAGCTAATAAAACTTAGGTAAATGTCTCTGAATAGGTACTAGCTGTAGATTTATACCTTGTCACTTGGCCATTAGCACAGCTATATCTTATTTCTTATGGGTCAGCTTTCGGTTAAAAATTGCTATCCTAAGAAGTTAATGGAATTATTTGTAAGTAAGTCATTGTGTGTGTGTGTGTGTGTGTGTGTGTGTGTGTGTGTGTGTGTGTGTGTGTAACTTAAGCTGCAGAACCTCATTCAGTACCCTCATTACTCTAATATAAATAATGAGAGAGAAATAGTCATTTTTTAAGTGAGAATGGCATTTTAGGAATTGAATCTATTTCTTATATATGCCTTCAAATCATCAAACTTCTTTTTTAGGCTGCTTCCCCTTTCTACTCCTTACTTTCATTTTAAGGTTACTCTTTATATCTATTACTTTTATATTCCATTTATTTTCTAGTTCTAAAAAAATTATGTGACCCTTTCATCCTAGCTCTCTTGACTGTAAATGGAAAAATTCTAAACAAAAGTTGACAAGTGGATTCCAACATAAATATAGAAACGTATCATGATGGAATGGGATTTATCCTAGATGTACTTTAGTGTAATGTTGGAACACGAATATTATTATTTACATTGTCTCAATTACACATGGTAATGGTGAAATTGTGCCGTTTTGACTGAGACATTTTGAACTGCAATGTTAAATAGTTTTATATGACTCATCAGAAAAAACAAAAAATATGGTTGATGCTCTATATAGAATATACTACCAAAACTAGTATAACTAATAAGTGAGCTTAGCAAGATAGCAGGTTACAAGATCAATAAACAAAAACCAAAGTTATTTATATATAAATAATATAAAATGGAAATTGAAAATTTAAAAATCATTTATAATAGTATGAAAGTATGAACAACCTATGAAAAAATCTGATAAAATAATAAATCTGTAAAAAGAAAACGTTAATACATTTTTGTGACATATGAATCCCTAAATAAATGTAGAGATGTACTATATTGATGGCTGGAAAACTGAGCATCATTAAAGGTGTCTACTCTCTCTGTTGAAATTTAGCCTCAGTGCACACCCAGTCAATATTTCAGCAGGCATTTTTTGCAAAAATCAGCAAATTGATTATAAAATTTAAATGGATATAAAGGAATATGAAAAGCCAGACAACTTTGAGAACAAAGTTGGAGACATAATTCGGAAAATTGTTTGCTAAAATATAGAAGGCACTTTGGTTCATGTTTGACATACAGGTATTACTTGTCTCAATTTTGGGCACTATAAATAAAACTAAAGCCAACACTATATGGTTTTGAAACTGCACCAGTCAAAAACTGGCTCCCTTGGAATAGTGCAGGAGGGGAAAACAGTCATCTGTGTTCTAATTTAACGCCACATAACCAAAACGGAAAGCAGTGCTATGGGTGTGCGTGTGTGTGTGTGCGTGTGCATGTGTGTGTGTCTGTGAAGTAGATACATTACTTAAAAGGTTGGATCTTTGGATCTTTTATATAAGTCTTTGCTGGTTGAAGATAAAAACTAATTAAAAATTAAAATTCATGTTTCAGTTTAGTTTTATTTCCAAGTTACCTTGTGTCTTTGTGGTCAATACGTATGAGAGAATGAAGGAGAAAATATCCAACAAAAATACATATGAGTGAATATAAGAATAAGAGTTATTTAGAAAAAAATTATTAATATGATTTAAAGTTCACCAGTTCAGGAAGATGAGAATTGATGTACATATTTAGAATTTTATATAACATCGCAATGGAGATTATAAAATGCAAAAAGTAAAACTGAATACTAAGAACTCAGATCATTCACAGGACACAGTCTTGACAGAATATGTATAAAGAATAATGAAAAATAATGTATTTTAAAAGATTTATTTATTTATGCATACAATCTGGGGTGCAGGCCGAGGTGTGGGGTAGTAAGAGAGTTCACCAGAGACAGAGTGTGGAGCAGAACAGACAGACCGGGCCTCCCGGGTGGCGCAGCAGCTGAGCGCTGCACTGTGGAGCTGTCGGCAGCAGCGACGCAAGTTCGACGCCCAGCCAGGGAGAATCCCACATGGCGCGGCGGACCTCTCCTGCCTCGCCCGCTGCTCCCCTCAGCAGTGTACTTCTGATCTGCCTGTTCTGCTCCCCACTCTGTCTCTGGTGAACCCTCTCGCCGCCCCACGCGTCTGGCCTGTACCCCAGCTTGTATGTATAAATAAATAAATCTTTAAAAAAAAAAAAAAAGGACAGACCGAAATACACTGCTGAGGGGAGCAGCGGGCTAGGCAGGAGAGGTCTGCTGTGCCATGTGGGAATCTCCCTTGCTGGGCATCGAACTCAAGCCACAGCTGCTGACAACTCCACAGGGCTGCGCTTAACCTGTTGCACCACCAGGGAGGCCCAGAAAAATAACATTTTTAATGTAATATTTTACAAGAGTGTAAGCTTGCCAATTTTGTCAAAAAAACAATTGGTCATATTTTATTATTACTAGCACCAAAAACTAACATAATCATTCCACATTCCTCTTTAGACAGAAAAAAGGACTGTTTTTAATAAACATTTTGGTGCATATAAATGACTTCACACATGAAGGAAGAAACAAAATACTCAGTACTTGCTGCCAGAAAGTTTGCCTCCAGAGACCATACCCCAATATTTTCTGTGTATTGGCAATAACAGCAGTAACGTTAACAATAGCTATGTATTTTTTTAGGAGGATTATGTCTAAATAGTGAGGGGAGAAAATACAGAGGCAATTATAGAATCCTGATATACCAAGAAACCTCAAATATGTCTTGAAAAAGCAATTCTGTAAATTAGAACTGTCAGATTAAATGAATTGTCCAACAAATGAAAAACAGTTGCATATGAAATATGAATGAAGAAATAAATTTCACCAATATATTTGGCAATTTTAATATAGCTATCAATTTTACATTTGTGACATAATATTACACAAAATAAGTAAAATAGACATGACCATATATTTGATGCCATTTGAAAGAAAATTCTCTCTACATAATTCTTTTTTCTAGATGTATTGCTATGTTTATCTTTTCATATTTATTTTGACACCATTAGAATATATATTTTATTCGTCTGGGTTTCAACCATGTTGCCATTTAATATATTGATGTCTAGCATTTTTGTAGCCAATTCTTATTCATCTTTTTTTTGCAAAGTACATCTTTTGCTCTGAGAATTTTTCCACCCATTTTCCTGGGGAGTGGCAAAATAATAAAATTAAATCAAAGTTGATGGGTTTAAAGGTGCTCTGGATCTTTTAATACATATAATTAATTAAAAGTCCTAATTTTTCTTGGTCTAATTCAAAGAAATATACATAAATTTAACCCCTTTTTCTCTGCTTACAACATATTTTGCTCCTCTGAAAGTGTTCCTTTTCTTTCTGAACAATTTAAACTATGAATAGTTGCATCATCAAAATCTGTACTTAGAAATTATCTGTATCAATCACTCACAAAATGAATATTTAATTAAATATGTTATCTTTCTAATCATATTTGCAATGTGGCTTTAATTAGAAATATGAAACTCTGTAATAAAAGACCCTGGTGAGCTAATAAGGACATAGAGGGCAATGGTATATTAGACAAATTGCCCAAAGTCGTAGCGCATCATTGCTTTGTAAGATCAATCTGATCATTGTAATTGTAACTTCCTTATAATTTTTACCTACTAGTCTTAGTTTCCTTTATTGGAGCCATGCATTACTCAATTTTTCTTCAAATATATATAGTATCAAATAACAAAAAACTGTGTTTACTAGAATAAACTGACATTTGTACCCTGACAACTGGCTACAGATTCCAAATAACAAAGAAATATAAAAGTCAAATTTTAAGGCAAGACTAGTGATAACTAACACTGTTTTCCATCTAAATTTGATAAATCTATTGTCGCGCGCGGTCCCCCGTCCAGCAGGAAGAAAGACGCGACTCGGAGGTGATCTTCAAAATGGTCTCTCTCAACCTCTTTATTGTTCTCCTTATATACAATGTTTCCACCAATCCTCATACTGTGCTATTGGGCTGCTCCAATCAGGGTAAAGGTCAAACTGGGCCCGACCAATGGTCTTAGTGATCACGCGCACACG
>PVIJ01025309.1:0-10885 GCA_004024925.1 Scalopus aquaticus
GACCATGGAGATGGATCACGGGTGAATTGGTGGTGGGCTACCCAAGGGGAATGCAAAATGTAAAAGACATAAATAACAATAAAAATATATATTAAAAAAAAAAAGATCCTAAAATAAATGAATTCAGTAAAAACCTCCGTGTTATCCACTAACCTAAAATACAGAACAGCCACCCACAGATGAAGATAAAAAATAAATAGAAAGAAATAATATGGAAAGCCACCCAGAAAGAGTAGAGGGAAACAAAGGGGACAAGAAACAACAGAAAAATAAAACACTCAAAAATGAAATGACTGAAAATAAGTAGTTTGTATCAACAATCACCCTAAATGTGAATGGCCTGAATTCACTAATAAATGAGAATATGGGTAAAAGAAATTCCAGCCATCAATACTTGATTACAAGAGACTCATTTAAAACCAAAATAAAATAATAAAATAAAAAATAGGATAGAATAAGGATATGCATGCAAATAATTCAGAGAGTAAATAGGAATTGCTATTCTTATGTGCTACAAGCTGTACTTTCAACTAAAAAATAATCAAGGACAAAGATGGACACTGTGTGATTAAGGGAAAAACTCACCAAGAAGATATAACTTTTATTAATATTTATACTCCAAATATGCTCTACTACTTCACACTATACTACACCATGACACATCATACCACACAATGCCATGTCCCAAGACATCCCCACACAAAATATGCTATCATAACATGTTACAACACAAAATACCACATTACAACACACCAATCCCATTACAGCAAACTACATCATACCACAATACAAAATACACATTACAACAAATCAAGAGTATAGCACATTACAACACACATCACATCACATTACAACACACATCACATCACACCATGACACATCACACCATGTTACATTACATCACATAAGGCCACATCACAGATATATTACCACATCTTGTCACATCTCAACCACATTGTGCCATATCATGTAATATCCAGTAAGGACACAAGACAAATTGTTGAATTAATAGTAGAAATAAACTTCCTTAATTTAATGGAGGGCATGACAAAAATATCTATACTAAGTACCATACTGTAGACATTTTGAAAAGTTTCTCATTTATAATTAGGAATGAAAATGGTTGCCCACACCACCATTTGTATTCAACATTGTATTTTTGGTTCCAGCATCACAGAAGAAGAGAAAATTCTGCAAATACTATAAAAAGTGGAACCAAGCAAATCTCTTATTATTCAAAGATAACATAATAGTAATTTTGGAATTAACATGTGAGTTGAGCAAAGTTGTATGCTATAAGTTCAATGCAGAAACTGAAATATTTCTATATCCTGACAGAAGTAAATATTAAATATATCTTATGAAGACATGCAAATGTTAAATGTCTAAACATAAATATACACAAAATCATGAAAGTTCTCTAATATTTTTTCCAAACTAATTTGTGAAATGAAAGGCACCCCAAATAAACATATTAATATTTTCAGTTGTGAAAATAGGCATGCTAATTCTATGGTTTGCATGGGGATGCAAAGGTCATGAAAAGTATAGATAATCTTCACATAAGAACAACATAGGAGAAGTTGATTTACTATGTATCAAGACTTTTCCAAGGTACAATAAAGAGACTTGTATTTGCTGCATGACTAACAGTTACTCCATTGGAACAGATGGAGGTCCCAGAAGCAGACTAACAAGAACATTTGTCTGTGACTGGCAAAAACTTGTCCCTGGAGGGGATTACTCTTCACAGAAGAATGGATAGCATTTTTAATAAATTATGTTGTGTCTATTGTATATTAATAAAGACGAAAGAACTTGATGTGTATATTGTATCATACAGAAAAAAATATTCTGTATGCTTTAGAAATCTTCATTAAAATGGTATGATTAAACTTAGGAAACATAGCAAAGAAATATTTACATGATCTTGGGTAGGTTTCACAAACAGAAAACCAAAGCACCATTAGGTAAAGGAAATACTAATAAGTTATGCTTTATGAAAATAGTAAGAATCTTCCACATGATATCCCTGGGTAAGTGCTAATTTAAGATACAGAGAGAGAGAAGTTATTAGCAATATATGTTACCAATTACTTCCTAAGTGTCACAACTTGACTTTCCCTAAGATTAAGCTCTATAAGTAGCTATTACCAAGTCAAAAGAATTTGGTGGCTTTAGGTTAAGCAAACTTTGCTTATGTAGGACACAAAAAACATAAAACAAAATACAATAGATACTTGAATTTTATCAACATTAAAGTTTCACTGTTAAGCTGAAAGTCTTTCCCTTAAGATCAGTAACAAAGTAAGGATGTCCACTCTCACCATTACTTTTCATCGAAATATTGGAAGTCTTAGCCAGTGCAATAAAACAAGAAAAAGATATGCAAGGAATCCAAATGGGGGAAGAAGAAATAAAACTATCACTATTTACATATGACATGATAATATACATAGAGAATCCTAAAAACTCCATAGAAAAACTAATCAAAATTATAGACCAGTTTAGTAAAGTATAGCAGTATACAAAATCAGCACACAAAAAAATCAATAAGTAGCCAATAAGTAGTCTTCCTATATACAAACACCCAATCTGAAGAAGAAATTAAGAAATCCATCCCCTTTACAATTGAAACAAAAAAAAAATCAAATACCTGGGAATAAACCTAACAAAAGAGGTGACAGATTTATACAAAGAAAACTATAAGACACTGTTAAAAGAAATAGAAGCAGACACAAAGAAATGGAAAGACATCCCCTGTTCATGGATTGGAAGAATCAACGTTATCAAAATGGCCATGCTACCAAAAGCAATTTACAGATTCAATGCTATCCCAATAAAAATTTCAATGACATTCTTCAAAGAAATAGAAAAAAATATTGATGAAATTCATATGGAACCACAAAAAAACCCAAATAGCTAAAACTCTCCTCACTAAAAAGAAAGAAAATGGAGGTATTACACTCTCTGATTTCAAACTGTACTACAGAGTCATAGTAATTAAAACAGCAGGGTACTGGAACAAAACCGGACATACAGACCAATGGAATCAAATAGAAAACCCATAAATAAATCCACATATCTATGGACAACTATCTTTGACAAAGGGGCAAAGAATATGCAATGGAACATGGTCAGATTGTTCAATAAATAGTGCTGGAAAAACTGGACTTCTACTTGCAAAAAAAATGAAGCTAGACTACTACCTCACACCATGCATAAAAACTAAATCAAAATGAATAAAGGACCTGAATATAAGACCTGAAACCATAAAATATATGGAAGAAAGCATAGGCAAAACACCACACAACATACACCTCAGTAAAATCTTTAAAGACACATCCCCAAAAGTGAAGACAGTGAAGGAAAAGATAAACAGCTAGGATTACATCAAACTTAAAAGCTTCTGTACAACAAAAGAGACTTCAAAAACAAAACATATAGACACCCAACTGATTGGGAGAAAATTTTTGCACACAATACAACTGATAAGGGACTGATCACATAAATCTACAAAGAGCTCATATGACTCAACAAAAACAAAGTCAATAATCCATTCAAAAAGTGGGCAGAGAGCTAAAAAGACACTTTCCAAAGATGAAATGCAAATGGCAAACAGGTATATGAAAAAATGTTCGACATCACTTATAATCAGGGAAATGTAAATCAAAACCACAATGAGATATGACCTCACACTGGTGAGAATAACACACACTAAATAAACAGCAACAACAAATGTTGACAAGAATGTGGAGAAAAAGGAACTCTCCTACACTGCTGGGAATGCAAACTGGTCCAACCACTATGGAAAGCCGTATGGCAGTACCTCAAACTGCTAAAAATGGAGCTTCCATATGACCCAGCAATAACACTTCTGGGAATCTACCTAAAGATCAAAAAAACATTAACCCAAAAGGATACATGCACCCCTATGTTTATTGCAGCACTGTTTACAATAGCTAAGACATGGAAGCAATCCAGATGCCCCAAAATAGATGACTGGATCAAAAAGATGCAGTACATATACACAATGGAATACTATTCAGCAATTAAAAAAGATAAACACGTGCAATTTGCAGCAACATGGATGGAGCTAGAAGAGATCAGGCTAAGCAAAATAAGCCAGAAAGAAGGAAAAATATTGAATGGTTTCACTTATAGCAGGAAAATAGGGGAATCAAATGAGAGAAAGATATTTATAGAGGGTGGGGGAGGATAAGGGTTCAAAATGGGGGAGAAAAGAGCACAGGGACTATGGTGATTGTTCAAGGGTGAATCGGTGGTAGGTAACTTATGGGGAATACACACTAATGTAAAAGACAAATAATAAATAATTTAAAAATGTTTCACTCTTGAAGATACTACTGAAAGAGAAAGATAAGTCACAGACAAGAGGAATGTATTCACAAAGTATATAATGGATTAAAAATAATAAAACTTTATAATTATTCCAAAAAATGCAAGTTGAAAACACTTTACAAGCTATGGTTGTGAATATCCAAAAACTTCATGCAAGAGAGCTCAACATAATGAATCATCAAAGATCCAGATTATTAAGGTATTGTGAGTTTGCACTGCACTTTCCTAAAATGACTTATTTTTTCCTTAACAGAGTGATAATAAAAAGTGTCCAAACTGGAAAGGAAGAAGTAAAATTATCATTATTTGCAGGAAACATAATAGAAATGTTGAAAATTCCAAAGACTACAGTAAAAAAAAAAAAAACTATTACAAATAATAAATGCTATGAAGTTGCAGCACAAAATTGATTACAAAATAAAACCTGCTATGCATCTATATGCAAATAATGAACTGGCAGAAAGATAATAAAAACAATCCCATTTGAAATTGCATAAAAATCACTGAGTATCTTGTAATGAAGTGAAAGACCTGTATTCCAAAAAGTAGGGCACTATTGAATAATTGCAATGAAAAACAAAGAGATGAAAAGGCATTATGGTGCACATGGATTGGAAGAATTAATATCATTGAAATGGACTTCTTTCCTAAAGAAATACACACACACACACACACACACACACACACACACACACACACACACACACTCAGTGCAATACCATCAGAATTCCCGTGACATGCTTCACAGAAATAGTGAATGAATCATAAAAATTATCAGGAACAACAAAATATTCAAAAATCAAGAAAACTTTCGATGAAAAAATGGAGGTATCAATGCGATTTCCCCATGATTTTAAACTATAAAACAAAGTGATAGTAATTAAAACAGCTTGTTACTAGAATAAAATGTCATAAAGTGAAAGCCCAGAAATAAAACAACATACATTGAAAAACAAATTTCCAATAAATAGCCAAGAGATTATAATGGAGCAAGGGACATCTCTTCAATAAATGGTGCTGAGAAAACTGGACAACTACATGCAAACTAATGAATTTATACCATTATATAACACTATACACAAAAATTAATTCAAAATGGATTAAATATGTCATTGTAAAACCTGAAATTATAACAAACATAGAAAAAAACACCATCAATACACTCCTTGATATCAACCTTAGAAGTGTGTTTGGGGACTCAAATCCAAAAGCAAGGGAAAGAAAAAAATGGGAAAAAAAGGTACACATATTTGAAAAGATAAGAACCCATATCTCTGCATCATACACAGTGTTGTATGCCAACATTACTTCACCAAAAAAAATGCAATTAAAAAAACAAATTGCAATTGAACAACATGGAACTTCTCAAATCAAAAATCTTCTGCACAGAGAAAGAAACTATCACCAAAATTAAAAGACATACTACTGAATGGGAGATAACATTTGTACGACTGTATATCTGCCAAGTAGTTAATTTCCAAAATACGCGACTAACACATGAAACTCAACAAAAATACCAAAAAGCAGTTTTAAAAAAAAAAAACAAAGCAGACAATCTGGATATATAATTCTCCAAAACAGATATACAGATAGCCAATAGGTATATAAAAAGATATTCACCTTCTCTTAATATCAGAGAAAAACAAATCAAATAATGAGATAGCACCTCAAACCTTAAACCTGTGAGAACAGCTTATTTTTCTCCCTAGTATAAGAACAACAAATATTGGAGAGGATGTGCAGAGAAGGTAACCCTAGTACACTGTGGTAATGCAAATTTTGGCATAGCCATTATAGAATCCAGTACGGAGATTCTTCAAAACATTAGAAATATACATTCTATCTTATCCATTTATTTCACTTCTGGGTGTTTACCCTCCCCCCACAATACAAAAAAGTGCTTATTTGAATCAATATATGCAACCCCATGATTTAAAATACAATACAATAAAAAAGAATTGGAAAAAAACTAAGGTTTCCCCAATAGATCAGTGGATAAAGAAGATGTGGTATATATACTCCATGGTGAAAGATATATTTAGACATTTGGTAGTGAACTTACTTTAGTATATATACATGTTGACTATCAACAAAGAACACTAGAAACTAATATAAGGTTATAATTCAATGTTACTTCAATAAAAATATAAAATAAATATAAAGTGGCATTGGTGAGGATATGAAAAAATCAAAACTTGTATTTCTAACAAGCATATATAGTATCATGGCCAATTTGGAAAATTTCAAAAAACAAATTAGCAAATTTTAACATGTGACCAAGTCATTTTGTTCCTCAGAATATAAAAAAAAACATACTAAACACTATATTTTATTCACAATAGGCCAGATAAGTAAATTAATAAATTTTGATAAATATGTGATAGAATTGTTTACTATCTATACCCATGGTTTCAGCCTTATGTCTACATACTCTATACAGTTGAATACTATGGACCACCAAAACTAAACAAACTAGTAGAATACACAGGATAAATCTTATCAACTATGCTGAGAGAAAGAAGCCAAACAAAAGAATGGAATCTAAACAATTTGCTTGATTCTTCTTTGTGAAAATTAAGAAGGGACAATCTATTCCATAGTACCAGACAATAGAATATTTATTAACTGGAGTTTGGTGGGTTGTATAGTGACTATATATTCTGTCTGTATCTCAATTTTTTTTTTCTGGTTTACCATCAGATGATTTTTTGTTTGTTTATGTTGCTTCTTTTTTTTTCTAATATATATTTTTATTGTTATTTATATCTTCTACATTTTGTATTCCCCTTGGGTAACCCACCACCAAATTCACCCGTGATCCATCTCCGTGGTCCCTTGTGTTCTTTTCTACTTCATTTTGTGCCCTTATCCTCCCCCTCCCCCCACCCCCCCCAAGCATCTCTCCTATTTGGTTTCCCTATAGTCCTGTTATAAGTGAAACCATTCGATATTTTTCTCTTTCTTTCTGGCTTGTTTCGCTGAGTATGGAGAAAATATAGGCAAAACTCTATACGACATACATTTCAGCAAAATCCTTAACAACACATTCCCCAAAGCAAAGGAAGTGAAGGACAAGATAAACAGGTGGGATTACATCAAAATAAAAAGCTTTTGTTTGTATCTCAATTATGGTAGCAAATCCTCTATTATTTAACACTCAGTGAACTGTATGTACACATAAGTATTATTTTGAAATAGATTATTTGTAATTGTTATCTCAATAAATTGTATAAGATACATAAATAATAGGTTTTAACATATGTAAATAATAGGTTTTAATGCAAGATGTCCAAAAAATGAAGTAAATACAAAGATAAGCTCTTATATTTTATTCCTGTAATTCAGTTGAATTCCCCACACAGTTCTCACTTTAAAGACTACTGCCCGTCTTCACAGCTTTCTTGATTATGACCCAATATTTTGTGTAACTCTTCTTGATGAGTATCTCTTGCACAAATAGTTTGCATCTTAACTTTCTACTTCTCCAATCTGTAATAAGATAAACAAGTACTACTTGCCTCATTTCATGAATTTTCCTCTCTTTCATCCCTTCTCCCACAACCGTTTTGAGTCATCATGAGCTCTGTAGCAAATGTGAGCTTTAATGACTTTGATTATTTGACATTTGATTGCACTTACTCCTTGGACATCAGCCTAGTTAGATTGCCACCAGGTTCTGTAGCTGCTACTTTTCTCCCACATAGTCATATAATTTTTTTTTTTTTTTTTTGCTGCATGTAAGAAAAGAGAATATCCAAGTTATGACAACTCATTTGGGAAAAAAAATCATCGGAATCCTTATTAAAAATATTAATCTATAGGATTTCATTGTTTGCTACAAACTTGAATTAAAAATACCCTTAGAAAAGAAGATAAAGGCCATTTTACTCACTGAAACTTACAGAAAGCTCTTGCTCTTTTAATGTTCCCATAGTAACAGATAAGAGACTAGCAAAGTTGATGTCAGGCCGTTTAATATGATTTTCCCTCAGTAGTGATTTTAAAGAATCAGATTTTTTTTCTGATCAAGATCATTATCATCTGCTTGAAATTAACCAGTGCCCTTATTTTGTAGATGTTAAAGTAAAGCTCATTGAAATGCAAGGTGTGTGGTTCTTTAGAACAATACTTCTTGATTCTCTGTTTTAAATGACATCTGACTTGCAGTTCTGATACAAACTCTTAGAGGTCAAGATAGCAATATGGAAAGAGAAAGACAAATATACTCAGCAATATTGAAATTAGGACTTATCATTCAATATTTCTGAGAATTCTTATTAACCACAAGGTTGAAAATCTTGACTTGGAAAATATAATATGTGGACTCTCCATGACTTCTCCTAGGAAAAGATACATCTGTACCTCTTTTACCTTTCCTAGCTGCCTTTATTTGATAAATGGGTTATCTTCTCTTGTGGCAAGGCTGATTTTTTTTGTTGTTGTTACTTAGAATGTCTCTAATAGTCTCTTCCTCTTTCTTTAGACATTCAGACACTACAGCCATGTACAAAGTGGTAAGATGAATGTGCTGTGTTGTGTATGTGTGTTTGTTCTGGATGTGTACTGTTGTGCCAGCCTGTCGCAGTGCAGGTTCCCTATAATTCAGGCAGATGGGTAAAGGAAGAGTCCTGGAGCCCTCGGTGGCTTTTTAGGCTTTTAATGATCTTTTGTAGTGAGGCAACCAGGTACAGGGCAGGCAGGGTTGCTGGGGGGCCGGCAGGCTGCAGTCCTCCTAGCTCCAGGCAAATCCTTACTCTCTCTGGGCTGTCTGTTGGCATCTCATGGTCTCTTTGCTGTACCCTGAGTGGTCTTCTGCTGCTTTTGCTACTTCTGCCACTGCCCCACCGCTGCTGCTGCGGTTTCTCCTGCTTCCTCTTCTCTGTGACGCCACCCTTATAGCCTCCTCCTCCTGGCCCAGGTGCACACTCATGCACGCCCACACCCTACTCCAGGTGCTGCCACCAGGCATGCCCGCGGGCCGCAGGGATCCATCATTAAATCTAATGGCAGTAGGGTGGAAAATCCTGACCATTCCTTCACTTACCCTGCATGTACTTACACACATCTTGGTGTGTGGTTGTGGAATGGAGAAACTAGAGTTCTCACTTTGCCTTAGAATATGTGTACAGAAAAGAGGAGATTCTGTGGTTGTGGCATCCTATTTTGGAGAAAAGGGGATGCAATTTCCTTTCCAAATGAACAGAAAGTGAGTGTAGGATAATCCACAACCACTTTTGGCACAGTCTCTGACCTGAGATGACACCCTCTGACCCAACCATGGACACACATGGACAAGAGGGGGCACTTAAAAGCTGCAATTCATGCATCACGCTCTTCAATTAGGCATCGTAAAAATAAATAAGCAGCATTTCAAACTATTATTAATGAGTAGTGTTGTGTTTGTGTGTCTATGTGTGTGTGAACTGCAAATGTTAGTAACTTATATTACCTTATGCAACATTACTATTCATTTCTCTCTTGTCAAATGAGGACTTTGGCGTTTACGATTTCCTACCTCTATCATAACATTCGATTCCTTTGAGGTTAATCAGGAGAAGTCTCACGCCAGGTGAGTTCTTCGCTCCTCTCCTCTTTGTAGAAGACCTCATAAAGTATCCTGTGACCTTTTTGTGTGCACAAACCCACTATCTATGTTTTCCTTGGGGTATTTTTCCCTCAGTCTGGTTACAGAACGGAACATACACCCTGCTATTATCCACCACCGGAGAGAGCACATTCACCCAGTTCCCATTTTTCCACAGAAACAAGAGTGAATAAGAAAATTAAACTAATGATTAATATATAAACTTTACAGAGTATATTTCTAAGATTTTTAGCTAAGTCAGTTTTCCCTGCATTTGTTTTTATTTGCAAAGGTTATCTATTTTTCCTGTTTTTAGGTTGAAATCTAAACCCTAAGGGAAAGAACTTCTAGTCACACTCACAAACCCAGTCCAGATAAGTTCTCTTACTCAGAGCTCAGTCTTATATCTGAGATTAGTGTAGTGAGTATATAGTCTTTCAGATACCAATGCATCCAACTGAAGAGCATTTTCATCAGTAAGGCTTCATACTAGGGAGTAATAACTCTGATTACAGAGTACCCTAGCAGGGTTACAGGATCATCTCCTATAACACTGCTCTGATGTCAGCTATCAAGACCACATTTTGGATGAATATTCAAGAAGATCTTCTTTTCACACTGCATTTCTTCTTGATTTCTAAGGAAAAGCTTATTAGATTCTTTTTTTTTATAAATATATATTTTATTGTTATTTATGTCTTTTACATTTTGTATTCCCCTTGGGTAGCCCACCACCAATTCACCCGTGATCCATCTCCATGGTCCCTTGTGTTCTTTTCTATTCCATTTTGTGCCCTTTTCCTTCCCTCCCTCCGCCTCCCTCCCACCCACCCCCACCCCCACTGATTGTCTCTCTCCCACCCGGCCTCCCTATAGTCCTGTTATAAGTGAAACCATTCGATATTTTTCTCTTTCTTTCTGGCTTATTTCACTGAGTAT
>PVIJ01025310.1:0-10889 GCA_004024925.1 Scalopus aquaticus
GCCCCCAGGGAGGCCCCAGGGCTTAACTTTAACTAAACCAATGGATGGAATGATTCTGGAAGTGGAACTTGAAATCTCAGAAAAAGAAGGCAGGATTGGGATGTTCTGGACTGGCCCCTAGGAAAAAATGGTGGAAAGAGCAGAGCAGATGGGCGGAGGGGCCTTTGCGAGGCCAGTCTGCTCTCATAAAGGTCACCCAGGGTCGGCACAGCAGAGGCCAGTGGCGGGAGCATCTGTGTTGGCCTTGGAAGTGTTTTCTGTTTGGTTGTAAACAAGATAGGTCCTTTCTGGGGCTGGCCAGGTTGCAGGGAACAGTCTAATACAAGTGAACCCCAAACTCCCAGGAGTAAAATTTGTACCTGACCCCAAAAGGTGGGTCTGACGAATATGTAAGAATATAAGTGGGAGTCGTTGCTTATCTTACTAGCTTGGAAGTATTGGTGGGAATAAGCTGGTTACTGTTGGAAGTAATTTTCACAATGAAGGTCTCTGAAGTTCTGAAACATTTCTGGGATTATCTGGATATTTCGTTAGATTGATTTTTTTAAAGTAATTGATCATACATAAAACCTATCTGTTTCTCCTGAGAAAGCTTCCAGTCCTGTTACCCAAAACTAATACCCAGAAGGTTCGCTAGGGCGTGTGTATATATTGATAGATATATTGATGGTGCTGATGTAGGTGGTGGCCGTGATAAACACTCAGCTTTGACTGTGTGGCAGCAAGTATTAATCAGTGCCTTCCAGAATGTCTCCTACAAGACTCTGTTACTAGTATTTTTAAGTGCTTATTTCAGAAAGGAGGGCTCATCAATGTTACAAAGGACAGTACAACCATATGTCTTTGCCTGCATGTTACAGCTAACCAGATATGCATTAAATTTTGCCTGCTGGTCTGGAAAATCATGTCATTCCCAGCGGGTGGCGGGCGGGGCAGGCTCCAGAGGAGTGAGCCGGATGCAGAGGGGTCTGTCTCGGCAGCGTTCACTGCCCCCTCCTCTCGCTGTCTCTCCTTCCCTCCTCCCCTGCTCCTGTGCATTTTTCTGAAAGCTCTGTTTTGACTTGCATTGCACCTTAAACACTTTGTGCTCTCTATCTGAAGCTTACTGCAAAGGGGAGCGGTAGCTGTGGATGAGAGGGCGGCACTGTGTTCATCGGCAGAGGCCATAAATCTGGACTGAGCGTGTTCCTCACCTGGAAGACTGCATCGTGACCTTTGGCTGCTGTTACGAGGTTGCGGCAAAACTGAGTTTATCTTTTTAGTGGCCACTGATTCAGGAGAGAAGAAAATAAAGGGATCGTTTCCTTTCTCTCCGTGCGTCTGTGTAACCCTAGAGCAGCAGGGTCAGTTACTCTGGCAGGAGCCGGAGGAGCAGGTCTGATAAATCTTCCAGGAAAATCCCTTGTTATGAGACGAAAGCCCTGGATTTTGGAGGCCTGTATATTGGGGAGGCTGCGGCTCGCAGCCCTGAGTGTGAGTCAGACAGGCCAAGGCGGCGGACTCGGGGTGTATCTCACTGATGTGGCCTTGGTCTGCGCCCCTGGTTCTCAGTTGCTGGTGGGGTGGAGAAACGCAGAAAGCCAATCGCGTGTGTTACTCCTGATCTACTGGCCTCTAATTGTCAAAATCCTGCCAGAAAGACCAAACATTATCTCAGTGTATCCATCAGGGGATCTTAGCCACCCCGGGGTGACTAAAAGTCCGTGAATAACACAGAGGAAAAAGAACTGATTCAAGATGCATCCCTCCTCAGCCTTCACAGAAAGGACCCGCTGCCCGGGTGGGAGTGAGCGCGGGAACCGGGCTGCGGAGGAGGGCGCGTTCTTCCAGAAGCCGCTGGCTGGGAGAGTGTCGAGAGCATGGAGGCAGGGTGGGCTCTGCCGTCGCCACCAGCCGGGTGAGCTGACCAAGAGGCCGGCCTCTCCGCTCTCCAGCCTCCGAGTCAGCGGCTTCCTCACTGGCCACTTCCAGAAGACTCCTTTGCAAGGAGGAAAGGGCTTCACCACCACATACAAATGTAAAGCAGCCTGTTTTTATCGCTGCCTAATAAAGCTCACAACAGGCTCCTTCTCCCGTGGAGAACGGGCTCACAGAGCCGCAAGGGAGCCTGGGTGAGCCAGCCTGCTGGTTGAAGGCCAGTCACGAGTGCAGACAGGGAGCATCGCGTGCAAGGTCGTGGTCTCTAGCAATCTCCCTTCCCTGCGAGGAGGCCTGCCCCGGAGTGAGCGAAACTGCTTGAGGAGGAGAGGTCTGGCTTTAATCTGGTTGCCCTCTACTCATTGGGCGTCTGAGTGTGCAGTGGGAAAGCCAAGGTGGCAGGGACGATGGCTTCCAGGCCCCATCTGCTCCACAGGTTGGGCTGAAACCGAAACTCTTTCACCGGCGAAACTGCAGGGTGACCCCGGCTGTCCACTCACGCTGCCTCTTCGGGCTTGCAGACATACTGCGATAAAATGGCGGGAAGTCCTGGGGCCGGCTGCGATGGCGGGCCCGCATGCATGCTGAGTAAACACAGGGTCGTTTCTTTTGACTTACAGGGTGAAAGCACCTTTGTTTCCTAGACACTGTCTAAAGAAACAGCACTCACTAAATGCGGGGAGGAGCGCACAAGTGCTTATAATCCGGAGGCTTCGTCCCTTCCACAGCCCAGGCCGCCGTTCACGCAGGGCCTGTGCCCTGAGTGTGAGTTCCCGTCCGCGCCCAGCTTTGCGTGGGCACAGAGTGCTCTGCAGGAACCGGCCGTTTAAGCGGTAGCGTTAGTCAGGCAAACGACAGACATTTTTCACTTCACCTTCTCTTGACTATAACATTAGCCACATAAAGGGAATGATGGTGCCGCCTCCTATGTTTTCGACAGTACAGGCAATTTTTATTTACGGAATTTCCACTAATAATATGTACAGAAGGGGGAGGTTGCCACATAAACGTCTTCCCAGGGGCCCTTGCAGCGCATGTGGCCAGAACATTGCTGTTAAAACTGAACACTTTACGAATGGCAAAAGCGAACGCCAGGAGAAGAGGAGCTCTGACTATACAAACAGCCTGGACTCAATGTTCTGTTCCGACCTGTGTGGACTCCCACATCAGAAATTCCAGGCATAGCTGCTAAAAGCTCACATTTCTGGGGCTTACCCAAGATCCCAAACCAGGACATCTGAAAATGGAGTCTAGAAACAGTGTTTCACCCAACTCCCAGAGACCTGGGGTGTTGCTGCGAGTTAATAAGGACAAGAACGAGCAATGATGGCAGATCGAGTGTGTGTGTGCAGAACACAAGCAATTAACCCAGGGAGCGCGTGGCCAGCTCTGCAGCTGCTTTCCTGAGCCCCAGTGGGCCCTTCAGCCTTTTGCACTCGTCTCCCCCCTCTGAAGTGGGCAGCTTGGGCTCGAGAGGTCCAGGCCTGTTGCCTCGTCCGCGCCGCCTGCGTAGCTGCCAGTACTTCCCAGGCGCTCTGGCTGCTCTGCCCCTGTGCAGAGTCCTTCCTCCTGCTCCTGATTCACGAGGAGGGAACAGGGGGGGACAGCAGCAAAGTGATGTGCTCAACAAGCAGCTATTTGCAGCAGAACCGAAACCTGCCCGTTGTTCTTTGACTGTGGACCTCCTCCTTTTGTACGATCCAACCACATTTTGGAACCCAGCAGAAGGCTTATTTTATGAGACATCACATATCCAAGAGTGCATTTTATTACAGAGTTTTACATTCATTTTTATAGGTGCTTCTTGCCCCAAACTGGAGAGTTTGGTTTGCAGAATCTCACCAGTGAATGTGTTGGAGGGAGGGTAGAGGGAGGGTGGCTGTGAGCAGCTGGCCCAGCAGCCCCGCTGTCTATAACGTGGCAGTCAGAGGCTGTCCAGGTCACAGGTTTAGGGCAGATATGGTGTGACCCACCGGAAGGTCCTTTTTTTTTTTATAAGATTTATTTATTTATGCGTACAAGCTGGGGTACAGATCAGAGACTTGGGATGGTGAGAGGGTTCACCAGAGACAGAGCGGGGAGCAGAATAGGAGGATCAATGGAAATACACTGCTGAGAAGAGCAGCGGGAGAGGCAGAAGTCTGCTGCGCCATGTGGGAATCTCCCCGGCCGGGCGTCGAACTCGCATCGCCGCTGCCGACAGCTCCACAGCACAGCGCTTAACCACTGCGCCACCAGGGAGACCCCGGAAGGTCCTTTTATGAGAATTTGGTAGAAGTGTTAGATTCATGGCGTGATAAAGTCCTGGGACTCTAAAAATGCTGATAGGCACTTTGATCTTAGGTTGTAAATGGTAGAAAATGAGTCCAAAGAGACATAAGTAAAAAGTGGACTCGTTGGTTCACACTGCTTAAAATTCTCTGATTATTGGCATCAGGTATGGCTGGTTCCAGGTGCTCACAGGTGGCATTAGAAATGCGTTCTCTCTTGGATTTCTCTTCCTTCTTCAGCTGCAGGTAGGGTCTCCCTGTGTGAGAGAAAGGGCAGCCAGCAAGTCAGTGATATCCTCCACTTGTCAAATTGGAGAAAAAGAGAAAATTTTCTCATAAAATCCCAGGAGAATGGAAATATGCAGGCTAACCATGCCGAGAGCGGATGTCCACTCCCGAGGCCGGGTAGCAGAGACAGCCTAGAGCCCCTCCCTGAGCGGGGAGAAGGGGTGGCTGGCGGCACAGGGCACACGCCCTGGTGGGCCTGGCGAGCACGTGGGCTGCCGCTGGGTCGGTGTCGCGCCTTGTGCTGCCGCGGCGTTTGTGCCAGGTCCTCGCACCACGGCCGCCGTTCTTGCAGAAGGCAGCCATTTTAGTAAGGACGGGAAGGAAAGAGCTGGGAATTGGTTCGTCGTCGGGGAAAGCTCTGGACTCACGCCTGCCTCTTGAAGCCTGGCCTCTCTGTCCAGGCAGAGCTGAGGTTGATGTGAATGTCTTGTGTGACATCCTTCCACCCGTGAAGAGGTTTTAAAAAGTACTTGCTACAAAATAAACTGGTGAATGAAAAGCTTCATGCATAGGCCAGCCTCGCAGAGAAATTGGAGAAAACTGCACCGTTCAGACAGCACCTGAGGAAAATCTTTGATTTTCTCACCTCCCCGCGGCTGGGATACAAACTTGGGGTTATTACTTCCCCTTTCACGCGAGGCAGCCTCATGCTGAGGGGCTCGCTGAGTTGGTTGTTCGGCTAACACGTCGCAAGCTCATCTTCCGCAGGAGCAGCAGGCAGGACTGCCCGGCTGTGTGCTTCAGTGGATCCTCCCGTTCCGCTCCCCACTCTGTCTCTGGTGAACCCTCTCAGCGCCCCACACCTCTGGCCTACACACCAGCTCTTGTATGCATGGATAAATAAATCTTAAAAAAAATAAAGGTAACTTGGATATCACCAGTTCTTTTGGTACTGCCCTCAACCTGTAGCTGTACACTGTCGAGATTCTGGATTACGGTGGAAAAGACAGAGGTTGGTCTCTTGGGAGACTTTATCGATGAGGAGACGCACTCGGGCCTCCTGAGAGGACAGGTGATTCACTGTCCCGTGCCCGGCTCAACAGGACACCCACACAGGGGCTATAAATAATGCTGTGCCCATTAGTCCTATGTCATGCCCATTCACGCCTTCCATTGCCATGACAACCTGCCTCCCAGGAAGGGTCGCTGCTCTTGAACAAAAGAGACAGGAGGGGTACATCTGATAATTGCATTTTCCCATTATTTTTGACTTCCAATGAAGTCATACCCACTGGTCTCAATGTAATTTCATCTCACTGCCACCACCACTCTCAACACAAATCTTACAAAGTTTTTAAAGGTAGAAGGATTTATTTTTGTTATAATTTTCTTAAAATTTCAAGGAATATATATATGTAGTCATGTATGTATGTGTATATATATAATTTCAAGGATATAGAGTTACATATCTAGATCCTCGATCTTTTATTTTCTTCTGTAGAAGATGCTTTGAAAAATCAAAAGCAATTTTCCATTGACCCGAGGGCTGGGAAATGAATCCTTGAGCTTTAAATTAAAACTCGCAGCACACACAGCGGACTCCTCCTGCCGCTGAGGCTGTTGGGCTGGCGTGACTGCAGCGCTGTACCTGACTGCGTCTGTGAGCTGTGCTGGTTGCTTTTTGACTGAGGACAGGAGCCAAATGTGTGAATCGTGAGGATGTTCTCAGCACACGTCTTGAGATTCAAGCCTGGAAAAAGAAGGAAGGAAGGACGCCAAGAAGACAGGCCAAACACTCCAAATATTTGTTGTTTCCAAGTCAAATCCATTTTAGCTCTAAGCTCCCAATTCCCAGAGGTGGTACCAAGTTTAGTAGCAACTTTTTAAATAATGTCCTTCAACTGAAATTTACTTAGATTATTGCAATATTATTGGATATATCCAAGTATTTTATTCAAGAAAATAGATTAGTAATGGGAAAGGAGCATGGTTTTGGTTATAATAAAAAGTCAATGTAGTCATAATAAGGGACAGAGTAGTGTTTAAGAGCTCAGAATTATCCTAACCTCGATCCATCTCTTAGCTTTGTGATGCTGGAAAGGTTTTGAACTTCCTTAGGACTCAGCTTCCCTTCTGTATAAATAATATAAAGCACAAAAAAATTTGATGGCACATGTTAGTTTCTTACATTAGGTATTTTCATTTTTACTTGATCGTCATCTAACATTTCATTACAAATTCAAATAGATTTATTTCCACCTATTATTGTTATCTTTAGAAATTAAAAATGAACCCCAAGTCCGCTTATGGTGTTGTCAGCTGCAAGTGCTGTGACTTTCGATTGGCATTTTGCCTTTGATTTTATGTGTAATGATGATGAATATTGTACTTTTGTTTTTATAGACTCAATTTATCCTTTCTTTAGTTGCTAACCTCTGGGATTTGAAATACAGTTGAGTCTCAGAGGTTATGGAAAAAGTCTGATGTTTTCTTCTAACACACTGAAGGTTTTGCTTTCTTTTCCTTTAAGATATTGATTGATATAAGATATATGTGTACGTTGCCTAGAAATGAATAAAGAGTGCATGCACACACACATGCAAACATACACGTCTAAACACACATGTGCAAACACACATGTGCACACACATACACACGACTGCTCACTTATCCCAGCACCATGACTGAAAAATCAAACTGTTGAAATGCAAACTTGCACCCTCACAGATTCTTGCATGTATTCAGCCCTGTATTTCAGGACCAAACATCTGGTAATGCAAATAGAAATCACAGTGTGTTTTTGGGCAATGGTAGTCTTACTTCTGCTCCATGTTGAATTTACTCTGGAAAAAGTTCAGGAATTTATATATGTTTTAAAGATGTATTTATTTGTGCACACAAGAGCTGGGGCGTAGGCCAGAGGTGTGGGTGGTGAGAGGGTTCACCAGACAGAGTGGGGAGCAGCACAGGCGGATCTATTAAAACCCACTGCTGAGGGGAGCAGCGGGGAGACAGGAGAGGTCTGCTGCGCCCTGCGGGAAGCTCCCTGGCCGGGGATGGAACTCGTGCTGCAGTGGCTGCGGGCAGCTTCAGAGGCTGAGACTTAACCCATTTCGCCACCAGGGAGGCCCCCAGCAATTTGTATTTTAATTTCGAGGGCTCCACGTATCAAGATTTACTTCGTCCTCTGTCACAGTCTTGGGCTCCAAATCTGACATTCGGGGTGGGTGGGGGTGGCGCCAGGCTGGGGGACACTGACATGCAGCTGCTGGGGTGTCGAGTGGGGCCGAGGGGGGAGCTGGGTCACGGACAAGACTTGGCTGGGCCACAAGCGCAGGAGAAACAAAAAGGGGGAGCCGCGGAGCCAGGGTCCGTGCCTGGCTGGAGCCAGGTCCCTGGCGCCCCAGAAACAGCCGCCTGTGGGGTGTTTTCTTTTTCATGCTTTGGTCTAAAAATCACTGCTACAAAATAAAATGATAAACCAATAAAATCACGGCTGCTGTGTAACTCTTTTATTGTGATCATGTCCCATTTCGAAAGTACAGAGCCTTCTCAATCCTTCGTGTTTTTAAAAAATGAAATATCAGTGAACTCCTTCTCCCCAGTGCCTGTCTGCTCTTTCAACTCTCACAGTCTCTGGTGAGTTTTTAAAATCACAGCAAAGCCTCTCTTTTATTTTGGGGGGCAAAATGGAACCCAGCTGGTCGTTTACTTCTTTTCACTTTTTGTCTTGGGGTGGCGTGGGCAGTGCCCAGGGGCGGGGCAGGGTGGGCACCGGGGGGCTGGGCCAGAAACCACGAGCGCCGTTCCCGCCTCCCATCTGTGCTGACAGTGAGACCCTCCCTTTGGCCAGAAGCATTTTATTCCCTCTGACCTTGGATTAAACACCTATTTTTAAGGCGCCGCCTCTTTTCAGAGTCATTGGTTTTCTCTGTAAATCTCTCGTTTCCTGTTTCACTGGTTGCTGCTTTAATTTTAATATTTCGTTCTTCCTGTTTTTGTTGAATTTGATCTTCTTTTTTCTTATTTCCTCAGGTGGAAGATTTTGATTTGAGTACTTTCTCCTTTTCTGACACCTGCGTTCAGTGCTGTAAATGTCCCTCTAAGCACTGATTTCTCCCGTGTTTGTGGAAGGATATTTTCATTTTCCTTGAGCGCAGATACTTTAAAATGTGCATTGCGAGGTCGTCCTTGACCCGCGGGCGTGTTGGGAAGCGTTGTATCGATGCTCCAAACACCTGGTGTGAGTCTTCAGCTGTCTTCTGGTATTAATTTTAACCCCATGGTTTTCAGAGAGCATCCTTTGTGTCATTTTCTCATCTTTTAGCTTTGTTATGGCGTGCTTTATGAGCCAGCATGTCTGTCTTGGTCATTGTTCGTGTAAACTCGCGAAGAACGTGGATTCTGCTGCTGGATGATGCGTCTGGGGCCCTCCGTTTGATCCAGTTGGTTGCTGCTGCCGCTCCAGCCCTCTCTCCCGATTGACTTTTCAGCTTCCACTTATTGAGGGGCGCTGCTGGAGTCCCCACCGCCACGCGGTCTCATCTTTCTGATTGTTTTCTTACAGTGCCATCAGGTTTCGGCGCTGCCAGTTTTTCCCCACGCTTGACCGCATACACACTAAAAATTGTGAGATCTTTGGGCCACTCCCCCTTTCTCGTTGTGGGGTCCCCTCTTTCCCTCTGGCAGTTTGCCTTCCTCTGAAGTTGGGTTTGTCTGAAATGAATAAAGCTGCTCCAGATTGCTTTGGCATCATGTGAGCCCAAGATACCTTCCTCCACACCTTTTGCATTTCTGTCTTTATAATGAAAGTAGGTTTCATTTGGAATCATGACAAATACTCTGCTATTTTTTAAAAGTTTATTTGACAGTGCCTGTGTTTTAACTGGTACATTTAGAGCTTTGACACTTAAAGAGAGTGCTGATGTATTTGGGGTAATATCAGTCACATCGTAACTGTTGACCTCTTATTACCCTTGTTCTTTATTTGATTTTTGTCTCCTATTCTTTTACAGCCGTCCCTATTTTTTTCGTGTTAATGCACTTTTTGTTACTGCATTAGCAAACACCTAATGTGAAATTTACCATTGAACCATTTTTTTTAAAGATTTATTTATGCATATAAGCTGGGGTACAGGCCAGAGGTGTGGGCGGCGAGAGGGCTCACCAGAGACAGAGTGGGGAGCAGAACAGGCAGATCGTCGGAAATACACTGCTGAGGGGAGCAGCGGGCGAGGCAGGAGAGGTCTGCCGCGCCATGTGGGAATCTCCCCGGCCGGGCGTCAAACTCGCGTCGCCCCTGTTGAAAGCTCCACAGCGCAGCGCTTAACTTGCTACGCCACCAGGGAGGCCCACCACTGAACCATTTTTAAGCGCCCACTTGCATGGCTTTGATTGAGTTCAGTTTTCATTTTACTCTGCATCCATCAGCACCATCCATCCCCGGAATGTTTTTGTTTTTCCAAACAGAACCTCGACATGCATCAAAGTATTGTGTTGTTTTCCCTTCCACCATTCTGCTCTCTTCATCTCTGCACTGGTCTCTCTAGGGGCCTCACGTAAGTGGGCTCATGCAGTATTTACCCCTCTGTGAGCAGATCATATCAGTAAGCACGGGGTCTAAATCCCATCCATGTTGCGGTGTTTCCGAACCGTCCTTCTTGGAAGAGTGAGCATCGTTTTACCGCCACCTGCCGCATTTCGTTTGTCCGCTCAGCCCCACTCACATCTGGGGCCCATCGGCCCATGGGTTAACAGGCCTGATGGTGCCGTGACTGCGGAAGTTTACACGTTACAGACACTTACGTCACGTTACAGACACTTACGTCACGGATACTTATTCTGATACAAAATGCCGACTTTTAACTGAGATTCCTCAGTGTATTAGCTACTTCTCCTTTTCAGAAAACTCATATTAGATCATTTATCTCTGGTTGTGTTGAAGTCCAGTTTTCCCATTCACTTTTATTTTGTTTACCTGTTTTTAACACTTTTTGCTGCGCTCACATATTCACGTATTCACGTGTTCATCTAGTCTCCGGCTTTTCACGCCACGGTGGATTTATTTGGAATTACTAGGAGCTATTTCTTTGATCGTGCTCAGTCTAGAAGCTTTAATCTCTATACATTTAAAATTTCATTAAAATATATCCAGTAGTTCAGGAGCTGTGTGTGTTTTATTGAATGCTTATACCATTCATGTGGTGGCACAGAAAATGGCCGGCACAAGAATTGTTAACTGTAGTGATTTTTTTATGAATATGAAAAATGTTAGTGGGAAATACCAATTTAGGAGGCTGAAAACACGTAGGAGTGTCTACCCATTCAGTTTAAGTGTTATTATAAAATACATTGCACTTTCAAGTGGGAGAAAATAAAGTTCATAAGGCAGCAGATCCACCTGTATCTGTAACCCCACTTCTCCTGCCTGGGGCCAGGCCACCAGCGCCATGCTTGGCCCTTTACAAACAACGG
>PVIJ01025311.1:0-10890 GCA_004024925.1 Scalopus aquaticus
GAATAGAAAAGAACACAAGGGACCATGGAGATGGATCACGGGTGAATTGGTGGTGGGCTACCCAAGGGGAATGTAAAATATAAAAGACATAAATAACAATAAAAATATATATTATATTAGAAAAAAAAAAGAAACTAAGATGTTGAATCTGTAAAGATAGTGGCAGAATAAAGACACCGGGTTTGCCCCTCCAGATATGCACTACAAAACTGATGCAAATACAAAGTCAAAGAATCCCTCAGGGGATAACTGATTAGAGGAGCAACAGCTGGACTGAAAGGGACAGAAAATACGTCAAGTGAACTTTATTTAAACTAATAGTGGTGCAATACTACCCACAAGAAGTAGTACTGGGTGTGGTGCAGAGGCCCCTATAGCTATTGACTTAGCAACATTTGGGCTCCTAAGATAGGGCTCTGTGCTGGATAAAGAGTTGCACAAACAAGTACCCAGGATAGATGCTTCCCTTATGGGGGATACCTAGTAATGTAATGAATATAAATTAAATAAAATTAAAAAAAAATAATGGTTGAAGATTTATCCTTATGAAAACCCATGTAATTTTGAAAGTAGGGAAACAGAAGAAAGAACAATGTCAGAACAAAAAACACTGAAAGGAGCCCCTGCTCTGTGGAACATGTCAGAAAGAAAATTCAGAACAATGTTCCTGGCATTGGTGACAGCACTTAGAACACACACACACACACACACACACACACACACACACACGTGAGGATATAAAACAATAGCAGAATAAACAATAACAGAATAAAGATAATTAAATATGAAGCAGCTACATTCAGAAATAATAGAGTTAAGAAACACTGGCTTATTTAAAAATATAAAATTGAGGTCCTTAATAGTGGACACACAGAAGCAATAGAGAGTCAGTCAATGGGAAAACAGTACTGGAGAACACAAGAACAGAACAAGGTATAGAAAAAAGAATAAGAAATGAAAATAGGACCTCCCAGGAGAGCCAGACACACTCCTGCCAGGAGAGATGACATCCTGGATTAATGCTAAGGAAATGTTAAAGGTACTCCTGTACCATGCAACCTCCAAGGAATCTCTGAAAGTCACTCACCAGACTGGTGCTGTCTTAGATTCAGGCCAGGGAAGTGCTAGAGCAGCCCTGCATTTCATGATCCCCAGGAGATTCAGCCAGCTTCTTACCAGCATTACCAATGTCCCAGAATCCAGTCAGGGAAGTGCTAGAGTGGCTCTATGAATTCTGACCTCCCAGAAGAACCAACCAGAAACTTGATGTCTCAGATTCATGCTGGAGAAGTGATAGTATGTTCCCATAGTTCAAGACCTTCCAGGAATCTCCAAGGTTACCTGTCAAACAAGTGAGGACCCCAGACACACAGACCAACAATAAAGAACAGTGTCAGGACTCAGTGAGGGAACCTGGCACCAACCATCCTCAGCCACCCTTGGGAAGCACCCCTGATGCCACGCACAGTGTATAGCACTGGTATAAGCCTCAGTCCAGCAAAGCCAGGACATACCTGACAGTATCAATGAATGCCTCTGGTGAGCACTCCATATGTGATAGGGGCGAAGGCACATATAGCAGAGGCCAAATTCATTAATGGGGTCTGAAAAAAAGAAAAGATGTGAAATACTAAACAACAGGAATACAACAAATCTCCAGAATCCAATCACAAAGACACAGAATGTCAGTTTTCCATCATAAAGAAATTCAAAGAAATGAGAGAAGGCTCAGAAAAGCAGTTCAAGGATATACAGGAAAATAAACATCCTGAGAAAAGCAATGAGAGAAGATAAAAAAAATGATTCTCTAGGGTGCCTGCCTAGACCAGTGAGACCCCAGACCTGCATTAGGATGGATGTCCAAGTGGCCTCACAACTGTCTGAGAGATACCAGCAGAGCTTGCCCAGACAACCAGAAGTCTGGCAAGTCCCTGTAGGACTCCATCCACATCCACCCAGAACAGGCCTCACAACCTCCACAGGAAAATCCACCAGCACCACCTTGACCTATAAGGTTTTGTGTTTCCAGTGAGATTCCCCCAACACCATACAGACTGGTGAGACACTGGACCCACATCAAGGGTAAGTCAGAGTAGCCAGAAGATTCACAACCTTCCATTCACTGACTCTCTCTAAAAGGTCCTACCAATCACTTGCCCAGATACCCAGGACTCCCACCTTACCACATGCCCAGACTTGTGCTTGGTGGCCCTTACCTTTGGGCCCCAGCTGCCTGAGACAGGACTACCACAGCACTGCATGCCAGATAGGCTTTGAGAAAGATGCCAGTCATTGTACCCGCTACCTGGTAAATGCCCAAAACAGTAGGAGAGGAAGACTCACATTAAATAAAAGATCCAACTACAGCAGAGCAAACTTGCAACTAAACAATGGAGACAAAGAATAATACAAATGGTCAAGCAAATCCTAAGGGGAAAGAAACACCACTAAAAGAAAATCAATCTCTAGAACCCAACACCAACATGGAGCAGCTTTTCTTTCCATCAGATAAAGAATACAAAACTGCCATAATTAACTAAATCAAAGAATCATAGCAATTAGAATAATACAAAGAAAAGATAGAAAAAGATTAAGATATATGAGAAAACTAAAAAAAAGGAACAGAAGGATATGAGAAATACAATTAAAGAATAGAAGAATGAATTTGAATCATAAATTTAAAAATAACAGAACTGCAGTATATAAAAATATCAATGGGAGAGGTAAAAAATTCTTGAAAAAGTCATGAAAGAATAGATCAAATGGAAGAACATATCAGTAATCTTGAAGATGCATATATCCAAAGAACCAAGAGAGATCCAAAGAAAAAAGAATTAAATATTTCAAGAATTATCTAGCACCAAGAAGAAAGAAAATATGAGTCATAAAAATCCCAGAAAGAGAAGGGAGAGAGAAAGGAGTTGAAAAAATTATTTAAGTAAATTATAAAATAAAACATCCCAAACTTGGAGAAAGAAATTAATTTAGGAATATGGGAAGATAAGTGGACAGAAAACTCCCTAAATAAGGTAATCTATAGCAAGCCACAGAGTAGTAAAACTCCCAAAAGTCCAAGATAAAGAAAAAATGAAGTTAACAGGTGGAAACAATTAAACTACAAATATACACTGACTAGGCTAACATCAGACTTCTCTGAAGAAAAACTAGGGCAAGAAGAGAATGGAGTGCCATATTCAAAGTACTTAAAGAAAAAAATGCAGCCAAAAATACTTTATCCTGCAAAGGACTCATTCCTATCTGAGAGAGAAATAAGGACCTTCTCAGAAAAAAACAAAATCTTCAGAAATTTGCAAATACTAAAAGGCCCCTCTAAGAAATATGAAAAGGAACATTAACATTAGAACCAAATCAAGAAAACAAAGAACTGATTAAGAAATTGAATACCAGCACAGTATTATGAACAAAATGACAATAAAAGGCTTCTACATATCACTAATCACTTTAAATGTCAATGGACTGGTTTTACCAATAAAAAGACAGTGTCACGTTGGACTAGGAAACAGAATACAACCTTCTGCAGCCTCTAGAAACATGCCTAGTTCCAAAGACAAACACAGACTGAATTATTGGAAAACAATTCTGCAAGGAAATGACACCCAAAGGAAAGCAGGACAGCCATACTTATATCAGATAAAATCGACTTCCATTTGAAAAAGTTGATGGAGATAAGGATGGACACTATATAAGGCTCAAGGGATCAATATATCAGGAAGATACAACACTCATCAATATATACTCACCAATTGAAGGAACACCAAAATATGTTCATTATTTTTGAATCTGAAAATAAATATTATAGATAATACATTTATGGTAGGAGACTTCAACTCCTAAATCTCACTAATGGATAGAACACAAGACAAGAAATAAGGAATAATTACCCTAAAGAAGATGTAGACCTCAGAGGCCTAATAGATATTTATATGACACTGCAACCTTAAAAAACTGAATACACATTCCTGGAGTGCACATAGAGCATTCTCCAGGATTGATCACATGCTGGGTCACAACATAAATATCAACAAAGACATGAAAATTGAAATATTACCAAGTGCATTCTCTGACCATAACACTATCAAACTAGAAACAACTACAAAAAGAATGCAGGAAATCCTTTAATATGTGGAGACTGAACAACACACTACTGATAGAAATGGGATAGTGAGGTAATCAATGAAGAAATAAAAACATACCTTGAGACAATTGATAGTGAGGACACAAACTTTCAGAACGTAGAAGAAAAGGCAAATGCAGTGCTAAGAGGGAAGCTAATGGCAATACAAGGCCAAATCAAGAAACAAAAAAGAAACCAAAGCAACAATCTGATATCTTTTTTCAAGGAACTAGAAAAAGAAGGAAAAAAAAACCTAGACAACTAGAAGGAAGGAAATTAAAATTAAAGCTGAAATAAACAATTCAGAAGTAAAAAAGACAGCCTAAAAGATTAATGAAACCCAAAACTTGTTCATTGAAAAAATAGAGAAAATATAGCTAGGCTCAATTTAAAAATAGTGGGAGAAAACACAAATAAGATCATTAATGAAAAAGGGGAGATTACAATAGAAACAGCAGAAATCCATAGGAAAATGATAGGACACTGTGAAAATGTGTATGCAGACAAATTCAACAATCTAGATGATATGGACAAATTCTTAGAATTAAAAAAAAAAAAACACAAGGCTGAATAAAGAAACAGAAAACCTGAACAAACCAGTTACATGCAATGATGCTGAAACAGCAATTAGAATCTTTCAAAAACAAAAGTTCAGGAACAGATTGTTTTATAAGTGAGTTCTGCCACACTTTTAAAGATGTATAATAACCATCCTGCACAGGCTTTTTCAAAAAATTGAGAAAGAATGGGACCTTCCCTGGTGGCCTAGGCGTTGTTACAGTGCTGCCACCAAGACAGCCCACTGCAATGGCGTGAGTTCGATCTCTGGCCAGGGAGCTAATTAACATAACAGAGCAGACCTCTTCTGTCTCGTTGCTCCCCTCAGCAGTGTTTTTCAGTAGATCTGCCTATTCTGCTCCCCACTCAGTCTATAGTGATCCCTCTCATTCCCCCCCCCCACCTGTGGCTTGCACCCCAGTTCTTCTATGCAAAAATAAATAAATAAAATCTTTGGGCCTTCCTGGTGGCACAGCAGTTAAGCGCTGCATTGTGGACCTGTTGGCAGCAGTGACGCGAGTTTGATGCCCAGCCAGGGAGATTCTCACATGGTGCAGCAGTCCTCTCCTGCCTTGCCTGCTGCTCCCCTCAGCAGTGTATTTCTGTCGATCTGCCTGTTCTGCTCCCCACTCTGTCTCTGGTGAACCCTCTCACCGCCACATGCCTCTGGCCTGTACCCAAGCTTGTATGCACAAATAAATAAATCTTTAAAAAAATAAATAAAATCTTTAAAAAATTGAGAAAGAAGGAATCTACAAATATAACTTATGAGGCCAATATCAAACTAATAGAAAAACAAATAAAGACAACACTCATGCACAAAAACAGCAGGCCAATCTCCCTGGTGATTAAGGAAGCTAAAAACCTCAGTAAAATCGTAGCAAACTGAATCCAACAATACATCAAAAGGATTACATACCATGGCCAACTGGGCTTTATTCCACGGACATAAGAATGGTTCAGCATCCAAAAGTCAGTGAAAACAATTCACCACATCAACACAAAGAAAGATAAAATCTACATGATCATATAAATAAATGCAGATAAAGCAGATCGACATTCATGTATAATGATAGCCCTAGAAAAATTGGGGGTAAGATGAACATATCTCATATATGTTTCTTCTATCCCGAGAATATCAAGAGCCTTCATCATAAATGGATGTTGAACTTTGTTGAATGCTTGCTCAGCATCTATTGATAATGATCATATGGCTTTTGTTTTTCTTTTTGTTGATGTGTTGAATTACATGTATTGATTTTCAGATGTTGAACTATCCTTGTGCCCCTGGAACAAATCCCACTTGATCATGGTGTATTATCTTTTTGATGCATTGTTGGATTCTGTTGGCGAGGATTTTATTGAGGATTTTTGCATCAGTGTTCATTAGGGAGATTGGCCTGTAGTTTTCTTTTTGAGTGTTTTCTTTGTTTGGTTTTGGTATTAATGTGATGTTGACTTCATAGAATGTATTTGGTAGTATTTATTCTTTCTCATTTTTTTGAAAGAGTTTGTGTAAGATAGGCACTAATTTGTTTCTGAATATTTGGTAGAATTCATTTGTGAAGACATCTGGTCCTGGGATTTTGTTTTTGGGGAGTGTTTTGATTACTGTTTCAATTTCATTGTTTGTAATTGGACTATTTAGGTGTTCTATTTCTTCTTCATCTACTTTTGTCTTTTTTGTGTGTTTTTATAAAGATTTATTTATTTATGCATACAAGCTGGGGTACAGACTACAGGAGTGGAACAGCAAGACGGTTCACCAGAGACAGAGTGGGAAGCAGAACAGGCAGATTGACGGAAATACACTGCTGGGGGAAGCAGTGGGCGAGGCAGGAGAGGTGTGCTGCACCATATGGGATTCTCCCTGGCTGGGAGTCGAATTCGCGTTGCTGCTGCTGACAGCTCCAAGCGCAGTGCTTAACTGCTGTGCCATCAGGGAGGCCCTCTTCTTTATGTAGTTTTGGGTGATTATATTGTTTTAGGAATTTGTCCATCTCTTCTAGATTGTTGAACTTGTTTGCATATAGATTTTCATAGTAATCTCTGATTATTCTTTTGATTTCTATTTAGTATGTTGTAATGTCTCCTCTTTCATTTATAATCCTATTTATTTGCATTTCTTCCACTTATTCTTTGTGAGCCTTGCTAGAGGTTTGTCTATTTTGTTTATTTTTTCGAAGAACCAGCTTTTGGTTTTGTTGATCTTCTGGATTGCTTTCTTTAAAATTTCTATTTCATTTATTTCTGCTTTTATTTTTATTATTTCTGTTCTTCTTGTGTTTTTTTAATTGTAATTCTTTTTCTAGTTCTTTGAGATGGGAGATTAGGTTGTCTCTTTAAGTTCTTTCTTGTATCCTGATGTGAACCTGTATTGCAGTATACTTTCCTCTTATTACTGCTTTTCTGTGTCCCATACGTTCTGCAAAGTGGCGTCCTCATTGTCACTCAACCCAAAGTATTTTTTAATTTCTTCTTTGATCTCCTCTTTAATCCATTGGTTTTCCAGTAGTGTGGATTTCAATCTCCATGAAGTGGGAGGGTTCCCTGCCTTCTTTTCATGATTTAGTTCTAGTTTGATGCCTTTATGCTTAGAGAAGAGAGTTGGAATGGTTTTGATCTTAATGTGTATGTTGATGTTTGTCTTGTGGCCCAATATGTGATTGATTTTGGAGAATGATCCATGCACACTTGAGAATAATGTGTACTTGGATTTTTTGGGGTGCAGTGTCCTATAGATATCTGTTAAGCCCATGAGGTCTAGGTCTTTATTTAGGACTATAGTGTCCTTGTTTATTTTTGTCTTGTTAATATGTCCATTGGTGAGAGTGGGGTGTTGAAGTCCCTTACTATATATGTATTTTCTTTAATGCCTGTTTTCAGAGATGATAATCATTGTCTTATATATTTTGGTGCTCCTTTATTTGGTGAGTATATATTGATGAATGTAATATCTTCCTGATGTAATGTCCCCTAATTATATGACAAACCCATAGCCAATATTATTCTCAATAGAGAAAAGCTGAAAGCCTTTCCTCTAAGGTCAGAAACAAGACACACCTATCTACTCTTGCCACTGCTTTTCAATATAGTACTACAAGTCCTAGCCAGAGCAATAAGAAAAGAGAAAGACATAAAAGGAATCCAAATAAGGAAAGAAGAAGTAAAACTATCACTATTTGCAGATGACATGATAGTATAAAAATAGAACCCTAAAAACTCCACAAAAAAACTAATCAAAGTGATCAACCAATTTAGTTAAAGAAGCAGGATACAAAATCAACACACAAAAAATCAGCCACCTTCCTATATAAAATCTGAAGAAATCAACAAAACCATCCCTTTTATAATAGAAACAAAAAAATACCTGGGGATAAACCCAACAAAAGAGGTGAAGGAGCTATACAAATAAATCTATAAAACATTGTAAAAAAATAGAATAAGACACAAAGAAATGGAAAGACATCCTATGCTCATGATTGGAAGAATTAACATTATCAAAATGGCCATCCTACCAAAAGCAATTTGCAGATTCAGTGCTGTAAATTTTTATTCCAATAAAAATCTCAATGACATTCTTCAATGGAATAGAACAAATATTGATGAAATTCATATGGAACCACAAAAAAACCACGAGTAGCCAAAGCTTTCTTGATTAAAACAAAGGAAAATGGAGGTATAATACACCCAGACTTCCAACTATATTACAAAGCCACAATAATTAAAACAGAATGGCACTGGAACAAAAACAGACACACAGATCAAATGAATCAAATAGAAAGTCCAAGGATAAATCCACACACATAGAGAAAACTATTTTTTGATGAAAGGGCAAAGAATATGTGATGGAACAAGGATAGTTTGTTCAATAAATGGTACTGGGAAAACTGAACCAACCTGAGCAAAAGAATGGGGCTAGACCACTACCTTATAACATGCACAAAAATCAACTCAAAGTGGATAAAATAATGGAGAATAAAAACTGAAACCATAAAACATAGAGAATAAAATATAGGTAAAACACTACATAACATACATCTCAGTAACATCTTTAAATACTCATCCTCCAAAGCAAAGAAAGTGAAGGAAAATATAAACAGCTGGGATTACATCAAACTAAAAAGCTTCTGTACACAATAGAGACATTACCCAAAACAAGAGACACCCTACTGACTGGGAGAAAATTTTTGCATTCCGTGCACTGATAAGGGATTGATCACAAAGATATGTAAGAACTCACTTGACTCAACAAAAACAAAGTAAACAATCCAGTCAAAAAATGGGCAGAAGAGCTAAAAAGATCCTTTCCCAAAGAAGAAATGCAAATGGCTAATATGTATATAAAAATTGTTTAACATCACTCATAATCAGGGAAATGCCAATCAAAACCACAGTGTGATACCACCTTACACCTGTGAGAATGGCACATATTAAAAAAAAGGTCAGTGATAAATGTTGGCAAGGCTGTTGTGAAAAAGGAACTCTTCTACACTGCTGGTGGGAATGCAAACTGGTCCAACCACTATGGAAAACTGTGTGGAGGTTCCTCAGACTACTAAAAATGGAGCTACCATATGAACCAGCAATTTTCCTGCCCAAAGAACACAAAAAAACATTAATTCAGAAGGATACCTGCACCCCTATGTTTATTGCAGCACTGTTTATAATAGGTAAGAATTGGAAGCAACCCAAATGTCCAAAAACCAGATGACTGGATCAAGAAGATGTGGTATATATACACAATGGAATACTATTCAACAATCAAAAAAGTTAAATGAATGTCATTTTCAGCAACATGGATTGAGCTAGAAGAGATTATGCTCAGTCAAATAACTCAGAAAGAAAAGAAAAATATTGGATGGATTCACTTATAGAAGGAATATAGAGGAACCAAATAAGGGATCAGGGGAAAACAACAACAACAACAACAACAACAAAACCCCACAACAAAACAAAACAAAAACAATCTGACAACTATAAATCAGAGACATCTGTAGGAGAGGGGAGGGAGAAGGACCAAAACAAGGGTGGGAAGAGCACAAGGAACTATGGTGTTGGTACCTGGGTAAACTGGTGATGGAAATTCTAGCAGGACTACACCTGGAAAAGAGAGCAAACATTGTACATAAATGAACAATGATGTAAAATATATATAAATAAATGCCCCCCCAAATAAAATAAGGATAACCCCCCAAAACAAATGGCAATTTAGTAAAAATATTCATCTATTTACCTCATCAAATTGCCATTTAATGGCTTAAAAATATGAGACATGAAAATTGTTTTTTTTTTTTCCATTTTTTTTATTGTTATTTGTGTCTTTTACATTTTGTATTCCCCTTGGGCAGCCCACCACCAATTCACCCGTGATCCATCTCCATGGTCCCCTGTATTCTCCTCTCTTCCATTTTGTGCCCTTATCCTCCCCTCCCTCCTCCCCCACCGCTGAGTGTCTCTCTCCCACCCGGCCTCCCTATAGTCCTGTTATAAGTGAAACCATTCGATATTTTCCTTTTTCTTTCTGGCTTATTTCACTGAGTATGATTCCCTCTAATTCCATCCATGTTGCGGCAAATTGCATGTGTTTATCTTCTTTCCATGCTGAATAGTACTCCATTGTGTATATGTACCGCATCTTCTGGATCCAATCAACTATTTTTGGACATCTGGGTTGCTTCCATACCTTTGCTATTGTGAATAGTGCTGCAATGAACATACGGGTGCATGTATCCTTTCGGATTAGTGCTTTTGTGTCCTTCGGGTAAATTCCCAAAAGTGGTATTGCTGGGTCATATGGGAGCTCCATGTTTAGCAATTTGAGGAATCGCCATACAGCTTTCCATAGTGGCTGGACCAGTTCACATTCCCACCAGCAGTGTAGAAGAGTTCCTTTTTCTCCTTTCCAGCATTTGTTGTTGCCTGTATTTTTAATGTGTGCCATCCTCTCAGGTGTGAGGTGGTATCTCATAGTGGTTTTGATTTGCATTTCCTTGAGTATAAGTGATGTTGAGCATTTTTTCATGTATCTGTTGGCCATCCGCTTTTCTTCTTTGGAGAAGTGCCTTTTGAGCTCTTCTGCCCATTTTTTGACTGGGTTGTTGGCTTTGTTTTTGTTGAGTTGTGTGAGTTCCTTGTAAATTTTTGTTATTAGTCCTTTATCAGATGTATTGTGTGCAAAAATCTTTTCCCAGTTG
>PVIJ01025312.1:0-10879 GCA_004024925.1 Scalopus aquaticus
GGGGGGAGGAAGGAGCCGGAGGGAGGGAAGGGAAAGGGCACAAAATGGAATAGAAAAGAACACAAGGGACCATGGAGATGAATCACGGGTGAATTGGTGGTGGGCTACCCAAGGGGAATGCAAAATGTAAAAGACATATATAACAATAAAAATATATATTATATATAAAAAAAATTTCAAAAGAGAAATACAGGAGATAAAAAATTCAGAGAGGGGCCTCCCTGGTGGCGTAGGGGTTAAGTCTCAGTGCTATCACCTCTATGACTTAGTTCAATCACTGGCCAGGGAACTGACCAACATCTGGTACAGCAGACCTCTCCTGTCTCATCTGCTACATCCCTTAACAGTGTATTTCAGTAAATCTGCCTGTTCTGCTCCCCACTCTTTCTTTGGCGAATACTCTCACTTCCACTCCATCCCAACCCCCTCCCCCAACACCTCTGGCCTACACCCTAGTTCTACTACATGCAAAAAAAGAGAAAATATCTCTATAATAAGTAGAATGGCACTTAAAATTAAAAAAGGAAAAATAAAAATTCAGGAGAAAGTTGCAGAAGTAGAATAAATCAAGTGGAACAACAGTTCAGAGCAACTGAAGATGCAAATGTACAAAGAAACCAGGTAGATAAAAAAAGAGAGAAACAAAGCTTTAAAAATGAAGAAACGCTCAGAGAACTGTAGAACTCCATGAGAGAAGGCAACATAAGAATAATGGGGAAGATACTTACAGGAGGAATATAGGGGAAACAAATAAGGGGAAAAACAATAACAATAAAAAACACAACATAACAAAGTAAAAATGAACAGACAACTATAATTCAGAGGCATTCTACAGAGGAGGACAAAGGGGAGGAATCAAAACGAGAGCAGGAAGAGCACAAGAAACTATGGTAATGGTGCACAGGTGAACTGGTGGTGGAAATTCTACAGGGATTATACCTGAGAAGAAAGCAAGCATAAGAAAATGAACAGTGATGTAAAATATACATGCATATATATAAATAAATAAATAATAAAAAAGAATAATGTGGAAGAGAGATCAAGGAACAGAAAATGTTTTTTAAAAAAGAAAAATAGAGAAGGTAATAAATGTATAAACACAGGAAACTAAAAGATCCCTGGCATACCTAGATAAAATGAGATCAATAGCAAGACATATGGTAATGAAATTTCAAAAAATTCAGGTGAAAGAAAACTGAAGTGAAAAGGGAAGAAGTAGAAAACCTTTAAATGTATACCAATCAGGCTAGCATCAGAATTCTCTGAAGAAAGACTATGAGTGAGGAGAGAATAGGATGACATGTTCTAAATACTTAAAGAGAAAAACTGCCAGCTAAGAATACTCTATTCTGCTAGATATTCCTACAGATATGCGGGAGGAGTAAAGGCCTTTTCAGATGCAGAAAAACTCAAGGAGTTTGCATGCACTAAACCACTTCTCCAAGAAATGTTGAAAGGCGCTTATACATTGAAACTGAAAAGAAGAACATACACGCAAAAAATAAGGAAAAATTAAGAATAAAATGGTAGCCGCAGATTATCATATATCAATAATCACTTTAAACATAAATGGACTAAACTCACCAATTAAAAATCACAGAATATCCATTTGGGTCAAGAAGTAGAATTTAGTCTACTGCTATCTCCAAGAGACATACCTAAACTCTAAAGACAAACATAGGCTCAAAGTAAATGATTGGAAAATAATCCTACAAGCAAACAGGACCCCAAAAAGGCAGGGACAAAACAGATATCCAGTTAAAAAATGTAACAAGAGACTCGGGTGGACACTATATAATGATAAAGGAACTGACATATCAAGAAGATATAACACTCAATGTACATGTACCAAATGAAGAAGCATAAACTATATCATTCAACTGCTATCAACTCTGAAAATAAACATTGGAAAAACCACATTTGTGGTAGGAGATTTCCACATGCAACTCTCACCTATGGACAGATCAACTAGACAGAAAAAAAAAAGACAGGTATACAATAGCCTTAAATAGAGAATTAGACATCTTGAACCTCCAAAACATATTCATTGCATTGCACCCCCCAAAAGGAGAATTCAAATTTTTCTCAAGTGCATATGGGACATTCTCGAGACTTGCTTGCATTCTGAGACACAAAGTAAATATCAATAATGTCATGAGATTGAAACCATACCCTTGAATTTTCTCAAACCGTAAAGATATCAAACTAGAAATTAACTATCAAACAAAAGCAGGAAAATCTCTTAATAAATGGAGGCTGAACAACACACTAGTGAAAGACCACTGGGTTAATGAGGAAATCAAAGAAAAAATTTAAAAATATCTCAAGACAAATAAAAATGAGCATACAACCATTAAAAACTTATGGAATGCAGCAAAAATATTACAAAGAGGGAAATATATAGCAATAAGGGCCCATATCAAGCAGGACTCAAATAAACAACCTTTACTCTCAGATACAGGAATTCGAAAAAGAAGAGCAAACAAATGCAAAAGCCAGTAGAACAGAAATAATAAAAATCAAAGTACAAGTAAATAAAATAGAAATTTAAATTATGACAGCCCAAAAGATCAACAAAACCAAAAGCTGGTTCCTTAAGAAAAAGTAAAATAGATAAACCTCTAGCAAGGTTCACCAAGTAAATAAGGGAGAAATATTAAGTAAATAGAATCAAAATCAAAAGTGGAGAAATCACAATAGATGCTGCAGAAATTCAGGGGATAATTAGAGACTATTATGAACGTCTATATGCTAACAAATTCAATAACCTAAAAGATATGGACAAATTCTTAGAATTATAAAATCATTCTATACTGAATAGGAAAGAAATAGAAGCCATGAACAAACAAATCACAATCAAGGAAATTGAAACAGGAATCAAATATCTCAAAAAATAAACAAAAGAACAAGAGTGAAGGACCAGATGGCTTCACAAATGAATTCTATCAAAACGTTGAAGATGAATGAACAACTATCTTACTCAAAACCTTCAAAAAATGAAAAAAGAAGGAATATTTCTAAATACTGTTTATGAAGTCAACACTAACACCCAAACCAAACAAAGACAACACAAGATTACAGACCAATCTCCCTAATGAACATAGATGTAAAAATCCTGAATAAAATCCTAGCAAACAATCGAACAATGTATTAAAAGGATCATACACCATGATCAAGAGAGACTCATATCAGATACACAAAAATGGTTCAACATCTGAAAATCAATTAACATAATTCATCACATCAACAAGAAGAAAGAGAAAAACCTATGATCATATCAATACGTGCCAAGAAAGCATTTGATAAGAACCAACATCCATTTATATTGAAAACCCTCAAAAAATGGGAATAAATGGAATATAACATAATAAAATCCATTTACAACAAACCCATAGCTAATATTCTCACTGGTAAAAAATTGAAAGGTTTTCCTTTAAGATACATTCCAAGACAAGGATGTCCACTCTCACCACTACTATTTTCAACATTGTATTAGATGTTCTAGCTAGAGCAATTAGACAAGAGAAAGATGTGAAAGTAATTCAGATTGGAAAAACAGGGAAGCTATTATTCCTCTCTGGTGATTTTTTTCCCTAGCGGATAAAGGAACCATTTGGGGGAGCTTGAGACCTATAACACTGTTAGTTACCTCTTTTTATCTCTTCTCTGCAATCCTTGGCCTGCTGATTTTTGCCTCGATGCTGGTCATCTTGTGGGCATAAAATGACCACTACAGCTCTGAACATCTAGCTTATATCAAAAACCCAAAGGAAGGAGAAAGGGCAACTTTATTGGGTTAGAAAACTTCAGGTTTCCATATTGTGTTTCATTTCTTTACTGTCACACTACCACCACACCTCTGACACTATATGGGGGAGGGGAACTCCCCCACTAAGCAATTCACCGGCACCAGATGGGTGTCCCACACTTTGATTCAACTCTGATACTCTCTACCTGGAGATAACATCAGATCCTACAGACTAAGGGTCAAGTCCCACAAGACTCTGCCACCCCACTTAAATGCCAGTCACAAATAAGAGGTGCCCAGTTACCCACAACTTCTGTACAACTTGGCTATAAATTGGAAGTTCCCATGATCTCTCTTTGGATGTGACTAATTTGCTAGATCAATTCACCAAACTCAGGATACTCTTACGCTTACCAAAAGATATGATGATGGATAAAGGTGAAACAATCAAAGATATCTGAAGTGAAGTCTGAGAGATTTCCAAGCACAGGAACTTCTGTTCTCTTGGAATTGCAGTGCACCTACATGTTGTCATCCACCTAGAAGCTTTCCAAACCCCGTATTACTAGAGTTTTATTGATATTTCCTCATATAGATATAATTATTAACTCAATTTCCAATCTCTTTCCCATCCCTAGAGAAAGGTTAGGGCTGAAAATTCCAGGCTTCAAATCGTGATTTGTTCTTTCTGGTGACCAGCTACCATCCAGAAGCCCACCCAGAGTCACCTCATTAAAATAAAAGATGCTCCTAGTGCTCTTATCACTTTAGGAATTTACAAGGGTTTTGGAAGCCCTGTGTCAGGAAAGTCAAAGACCGAGTATTTGTATTTCTATTGTATTATCTCACTTTAGGACAGAAATATTTCCCCAGAAAAGACACACACCCAGACACCAGCAGACTTCCACTTATATAGCTTTGGCTAGATATGTGTCATATATGTGATCCTTTACTGCAAGAATTGGGTAATGGCGTTGGATCAACCAAGCTAAAGTATATGCCATAGCAAAATATCTTGGAAATAGATCCAGGCCAGTACATAAATATGTACTTGCATACTGCATTCTAGTATGCAGATATTTCGATTCTTTTGGAAATATTTGCTTTCCAAACAATCTTAGAACAAGTGCCCTTGTCATTGTGCATGTACTTGTGCGAGGGTTCAATAAGTTACAACTCTGTAAGAGGATCTTCTATGTCAGAACATTTTAATTGTTTTGACATCACTGATAGCTGAATCAGAAAATTCTCCTTCTCCTGAGAGTCTGGAAATTTTGAGGATTGTAAAATATACTTTCTTTGAGCCTGACTTGTCATATTGCCACTAACAAATTACCAAGTTTTATCTTTCACATGGGAGATCAGTGATGATTCTTCTGACATTATTATAAGAAGCATGGCTGGATATTAGGATTTCTGCACCAGCAAGTGACCACAAGAAGAGAGTAACTTGATTGACTGGTTCACAGATTCCCTTTAAGTCTAACATTACCAACGGCTTGGGATGGTTCCTCTCTCCAACCCTGACCCGTGATGGTGCACAAAAAGGTCACTTAACATGAAACGTCTTCCCTAGGGAAATTAATATGCATATTCACACAAAAACCCATTCATAAATATTTATGGCAGCTCAATATATAATTGTCAGAAACCACAAACAACTAAATTCTCTTCAATGTAAGTAGATAAACTGTAGTAGATCCATAAAGTGGCATATTATTTGGCAATAAAAAGGGACAGACTGGGCCTCCCTGGTGGCGCTGTGGTTAAGCGCTGCGTTGTGGAGCTGTCGGCAGTGGCAATGCGAATTCAATGCCCGGCCAGGGAGATTCCCACATGGCACGGCAGACCTCTCCTGCCTCGCCCGCTGCTCCCCTCAGCAGTGTATTTCTGTCGATCTCCCTGTTCTGCTCCCCACTTTGTCTCTGGTGAATCCTCTCACAGCCCCATGCCTCTGGCCTGTACCCCAGCTTGTATGCATAAATAAATAAATCTTTAAAAAAAAAAGGACAGTTTATCATTACATGTGGCAAAGAGATGGTTGCCAGTGGCTAGGAGTATGGGGAGAATTTTTCCTGATGGGACTGTTCTGTATCCCAATTATGATAATGACAACTTGAATGTATATGTGCCAAAATTCACAGAACATTTTTAAAAACATTTTTTAAAGTAATTTTCCTGTAAAACAAAATATAAAGTGTCTTGTGGATGGCCTAAAAACTATACTGGCTCACAATGCAGTAAGGAGAAGAAATAATAGTGTTTTGAAATTTCTATAGCAGCTCTCCTATTATGTTTGTTCTGATTGTACTTATTTCTCTATATTTAAGTTTATTCTTCATCTAACTTAAAACACTACCTGGTCCATTTCATTAGTCTGTAGTGCTTCTTTCCTCTCAGGTAGGAGTTTTTCCAGCAAACAGAGTTTTATCAGGAAAAAGAAAGCCATTCTCAGAAAAGTTTACATTAAATTCAATGATTATGCAATCCTTTTCATATGGTCCATGATAAATTGGCGCGCCTTCATTTAGCACATACTTGATATATCCATTTTTGGCCATCTGACCTGGATAAGAGATAATTACTATGGTTCAGTTGTCACTAGCAGATATTAGCATTTGGAAGCCACCTATACTTCAATCAGTAATAAAACAACATGGTCCTTCGAATATAAAACAGTGATATTATCTCCTGACTACAGTCACGGTTCTTGGTCTCCTTCACTATGGAATGTTACCTTCTGGCCATCTTTCATGCTTTTGTTAATATGAACTTCTAGAATCTTCTCTTACACTGTCTTCCTTCTACTGCAGCTTTTACATCTATTGTAAGGATCCATTCCCCCTAGCCTTGAAATTCCATGGATACAGACTAGCTAGATTTGTTGAGCTCTTCCTGTTCCTATCTGATTAATTCTTATTTGCATTCCAGTACCCTATCATTTGGGACAATACTCTACTGTTCCTTCCTTACCTCTTCAGCCTTCACATTTGTCAAATCATCTTCTTTTGCAGAACTAGCTTTCTTGTCGCACCATTATATAAAGTCACTGAGGGTTGATGCATAACATTTTTACCACTCCTTTCTCTCTGCATACTTCCTCCTCCCCCAAAAAACATACCAAAGATGTCCATGGAGGAGCCAAAACTGCCACCTGCTCTACCTTCATTAATGAACTGTTCTCTTTTGTCCTAAGTCTCTTTCCTCTGCATCAGAGAGCACTTCGTTAGTTTGAGAAATCTGTTTATACTTCTCTCCTTCATTTGGATTATTATCATGGTGATATTTCTTTTTTTAAAATTTTTTTAAAGATTTATTTATTTATACATACAAGCTGGGGTACAGGCCAGAAGCGTGGGGCGACGAGAGGATTCACCAGAGACAGAGTGGGGAGCAGAACAGGCAGATCAGAAATACACTGCTGAGGGGAGCAGCGGGCGAGGCAGGAGAGGTCTGCCGCACCATGTGGGATTCTCCCCAGCTGGGCGTGAATCGCATAGTGCGCTGCTGCCGACAGCTCCACAGCGCAGTGCTCAACCGCTGCGCCACCAAGGAGGCCCTCATGGTGGTATTTCAAGGCCAGTTTCTTATAAGCCTTTTAAAACTCTTCCTGGGTAGCAGTGGGTTTGATCCCAAAGACATCATAGTAAATGGTTTCTTTCGCCATTTTCTACAGCCAGTGAGCAGATTGAGGCGAGTGTGGAGAAGTGGGGGGAGCACGATGCTCTGTGCAGCTCGGAAAGCTGCTATTTCTCGCTGATGATATTTATTAAAATGTAATTTAAATTTAATAATAAAGTGCAATTTAAATTTAAATGAAATTAGAATCTGATCTAATACTAAAGATCTGGGACCTATAGTGTATGTATGTGTTTATTTCATTTTTCCAGTAATTCATTTTACCACTTTAGCTATTTACAACTGTGCAGTGCAGAGGTATTAAGTACATTCACAGTGTTGTGCAGCCATCAGCTTCATCTTCCCAAAATGAATTTGCTGTGACCATTCAACACTAACTTTCCTTTTCCCTTCAATTCCCAGCCCCTAGAAACACCATTGTACTCTCTATTTCTATGAATATGACTGTTGTATGTATTTCATATAAGTGAAGTCATCTCTTCCTTTTTAAGGTTGAATAATGTTCCATTTTATGATGTATAGTTAATGTTTGCTAGAGACAAATTTCCATCAAGGGTGTGAGTAGGATCTTCCCCATGTCAAGTAATTCTTAGACACCAGTGAAGTGCCCAAGAATTCAACTCTACTCTGACACTATCTCCTGAAGATAGCAGCAGTTTGCACAGGTTAAGAACTCATTCTCCCAAGACTGCTTTCCACTTTGGACTCCAGTCACAAACCTGACCACCTGGTAACAAATGGGAGATCCCACAACCTCCTCTTCAGACTTCAGTTGCCCTTCATGGGTCCAGATTATTATTTGTACTGTGACAGATATAAATCAGAAATTCCCAGGACACCTTACCGAGGTTCAATTAAAAGATTATACTGGCACACATTCAGGAAATTCATTACTCATTGGACAGCCAATATATTATAAAGGATACTAATCAATAGCCAGATAGAAGGTGAATAGGGCAAGGTATGGGGAAAGGTGCAGAGCTTTCATGCCCTCTCCAAGTGGCCATTCTCCCCCAAATCTTCACATATTCACCAACCACTAACCAGGAAGTTCTCTGAAGTCTCTCCTGTTGGTTATTTAATGGAAGTTTCATTACAAAGGCAAAAGGTTATTAATTCATTGGCTGCTGACTACTGAACTCACTTGCTGCCCTTCTCCCCAGAAATCAGGGAATGGGGCTGGAAATTCCAACCCTCTGTTCATTTTGGTTTCCCTGATAGCCAGCTCACATTCTCAGATGTTTTCCAAAAATTGCCTCCATTAACAAGGCAAAACATACTTTCAACACTCAACATTTCAACATTTAAGATATTCTAAAGGGAGCCATGAGCTAGGAACTCTGCACAAAGACCAAATTGTATAAGAACTATTGTGGCTATCTGAATGACCAAACATATATATTTCCTATAAATGACAATATTGCATGTCGACATACCATGTTTCATTTATTATTTATCCATTGATGGACACCGGGGTTGCTTCTATCTTTTGGTTTTGTAAATAATATTATTATGAACATGGGTAGAGAAATGTCTCTTCAAGTACCTGATTTCAGTTCCTTTGGGGTTCATACCCAGAGGTGGAACTGCTGGATCATAAGGTAATTCTGTTTAAATTCTTAAGCAGTTGCTACTCTCTTTCCCACAGTGGCTGCACCATTTTTCATTCCCACCAGCAGTGCACAAGAGTACCAACAATGTCTCCATAATCCTGCCAATACTTGTTACATTCTGTTTTTCTGATGATAGCCATACCCAAGTGGCTGTAAAGTGGTATCTCATAGTGGCTTTGATTGGCATATTTGTAATGATTAGTGACAATGAACATCTTTTCATGTATTATTGCCTTTTAGTAATTCTTCTTATTATGTTTTATAAAAGTATCTACTCAAAGCAGATTGGAAGTGAAACAAATTAACTAACCAGGGCTTTAGTACAACTATCCAGAGAAGCACTGTTGTCCAGCACTTTACAGATGCTAAAAATGAGCAATATATGGTTGAATTGAGGATTAGGTAGAAGTGTTGACTGGTGTCATTTATAAGCAATCAACATTGTTTCTTCAAAGGGATAATATGAGAAAGGGTCTGTTATTTCTGCTACCATCTAGTACAGGCGGACAGCTGGGAGCCGAAATCACACCCCTTTGCCACTGCATTTAAATGTCAGAAGTTCAAGTTACCCCAGTCTAAAATTGCAGCTGTTGACATTTCAGTAAATGCCAAAGTTCTTTCAGGGCACATGCCAAGCTGGAAATTTATAGAACAGCTATGACAAAAAGTCCAGAGGAAGGGAAGAAGTATTCAGTTCACATTTGTTTCAGTGTCACAGATTTACCGATGACCACAAAGTTATCTATGGCCTTGCAATGCTTTAGTGAAAGATGCTCTCAGACCTGATCTCCAGTGGATAAGGACAAACAGACATCACTCCCCCCAACAGCCAAGGCAATCTCTCACATTATCCAAAGTCAAGTATCTAGAATGTGACTGTAGAGTACCAACTGAGGGGCCATTCTTTGTTATCATTCTTTCTTAGCTGCTAATATGCTTTATGTATATTCTCTCATATAATATAAAATATTTCTTTTTGGAAAAGGGAATTTTCAAGCAATAAAGTTTTGCTTTAATAAACAATGTCATCGGGTTAAAAAAAAAAACCTGTGCAATTATGGCAAAATGTTTAAAAATATCTGCACATTGCCACCACCGGGGAAGAGTACTTACTTCATAACTGAGCATTAAACATTGAATGCCACTTTAAACTGCTTCACATAGGAAATCTGATTATTTGCTGATCATTCTCACTTTTTCTCATGCACCAATGAAATCAGTTTGGTGCTTAAGCATCAACTTTGTAGGATAACAGAAAACGACAGAAAATAAAGAATACAGTTCCTATTTTCTTATAGCTATATTAAGTTCAGTTTTCAAGGTGTAAAAAATATACATAAATTGCCACATACATTCTTCAAATGTAAAAACAAATTTAAGGTACGATGACAAACGTTGGATCTTTTAATTCTGCAGTATTTATTGTACCATTTACTTATATTCTTGTCATACTATATTTTTTTAAATATATATTTTTATTGTTATTTATGTCTTTTACATTTTGTATTCCCCTTGGGTAGCCCACCACCAATTCACCCGTGATCCATCTCCATGGTCCCTTGTGTTCTTTTCTATTCCATTTTGTGCCCTTTTCCTTCCCTCCCTCCGGCTCCCTCCCCCCGCCCAATGATTGTCTCTCTCCCACCTGGCCTCCCTATAGTCCTGTTATAAGTGAAACCATTCGATATTTTTCTTTTTCTTTCTGGCTTATTTCACTGAGTATGATCCCCTCTAATTCCATCCATGTCGCTGCAAATTGCATGTGTTTATCTTCTTTCCATGATGAATAGTATTCCATTGTGTATATGTACCACATCTTCTTGATCCAATCATCTATTTTTGGACATCTGGGTTGCTTCCATACCTTTGCTATTGTGAA
>PVIJ01025313.1:0-10879 GCA_004024925.1 Scalopus aquaticus
AGAGATAATCGCAAAACACCATTGTTTTAGTTAGAAGGAAAAAAACATTGAATTTCACCTGAAGTTTGAAAGAATGGATGCTTCTAAAAATGGTCAGTTAATACATTGCTTTGGAGAATGCAGAGCATTTCTAGAAAGGTACTGGAGCTCCTCTCTACCTTGAGGTTTTGGGGGGTACTGTACCCTACCCAGCATTGTCCAGCTGGATTCTGCTGCTCTGTGACACAGGTGGGGCCCTGTGGCCTTTGCCCCGGGCCTGGACCGATTGTGTCAGGCTGACTGGCTGCTCCCCTGCTAGCGCCACCACCCCTGCGTCTGGATTCAGCCCTCCCTGGCAGAGGGGATCTCGGGAGAGCATAGACTGGGCCCCTGCCACAGCTTCTTAACTTCTTCTTTCCAAAAAGTAATGGCATCGTGTGGGGCAAAGATCATACAGTAAACACGGAATAAATGGGGGCTTATCACCCTCACCGCCCTGCCCCCGGCGGCCCCCACGAACAGTCGTTAGTCCAGGAGCTGCGTCCACGCTGCCGGCACCTCACTCTTGGCCGCGGGCGCGTGGGACTCGGCAGCATCAGTCATCGTGTGGGGGCCTGCAGCGGCTCTGTGCGCGGCAGAGGCCCCGGGCCCCTCCTGGAGGGCCGTGAGGTGCGCGGCGTTGACGGTGTCTGCGCGTGTCTGTATTTTATTTCCCTTGGAGTCTTCTGTCTCTTCTCCCAACACCAGATAATTTAATAAAGTGGAACAGATCACGGCTGCAGACAGTAATTTCATACATCGGAAGCTCAGCGTCTGCGGCCGGGCCGCGCCGCCGTCCGCGTCTCTGTCTCTCAGGAGCCCCTCTTTGTTTTCCTGGGAGGCCTCGTCTGGTGCCGCCTTCATTTCTAACGTGAGCAAGAGAACTGAGACAAGCTTCCGGCGAGGTTTGTCACCAGAGACCATGTTTCACTTCTGAAGGGAGAGGATCAAGAAATGAAAGTCATAAGCATCCCTTTTCATGAAAGAACAGCAGCAGGCCAGGAGCCGGCCCGCCCCTCCCCCAGGCCCGCGGGCAGTGCGGACGGCAGGTCGGGCTGCTCGGGGACAGATTGCAGGGGGAGGTGGCCGTCAGGCTCCGCTGAGCTTGGGCCTGGTCATTTATCACTGTCAGGGGCTGAGGTGCAGGCAGGGGGGCGCTGGACTGTCCTGCCCGCCGGCTGACTGGCAGCTGACAGCAACCCGGGCCTTCCAGGTGGACGAGCCTCCCGGCCAGCTCCCCACAAAGTCCAGAGGAGGAAGGCGACGCCCCACTGCTGGGCGCCTCTCCGGAGCCCTCGTCTGGGTCTGGGCCGCCTGCGCCACCGAACACAAAGGTGGCAGATCTGACAACAGTGAGTGCTGGACAGTGGGTCACTGGGCTTCGAGGAGGTGGGGGGACCAAGGCAGGGCGAGCCGGGGAGCCCGCCCCCCATGCCAAGTCTTCAAAAGGTCCCATGTTCAAAAGCAGTAAGTTAGGTTCCGTGTGGCCCTTTGTGGATATGTTCAAAGTTCATCTTAAAAATCCCAACTGTGCTTTAGGGTCAGCGGCAGGCGCAGCTCAAACCGAAGACGTGTAGCCTGGTTTACGCTGCCACCTTCAGCCCAGCCGTCCCTGGGGACACCCAGAGGACGCTGCGTCCATCAAGCGGACTTGCAGACTTCAGTCCTTAAAGTTACCTCATTTTAGCTGGAAATTTTATTCTTCAGATTACCTAGTGCTGGCAGCCACTGGAAAGCCCATGTGTTAAGGGGGCGGGATGGGGAGATTTCAGAAGTCAGGTGACGCTTCCATCAGTTACCACGACATGCGTATCACGTGCCCGAGTGAGACGTGGCTCTCACATGTGGTCGCTATCAAAAGTATCAAGGAAACGGAGGTGGAATTCCTCTAAAAGCGCCATGGGAGATGCGGGAGCTCTCACTGGGACTCGTGCTGGTCGGATGACGTGGGGTAACGGCGCTTTCTCGGGTGGTGATGCAGAAGAGGCGCCCGAGCAGCAGCCTGAGGCTGGGCAGGGCTGGGCGCCGTTGTTGGTGGCAGGGAGGAAGGTCGGCCTGTCCCTGCACGACAGACCCTGCGCCAGGCACAGCCGAGTCCCGTCGTCGTTTCTGAGCCGAGAATTAGCTTGCGCAGAATGTGGAGCCCTGAGCTTTGCTTACTCGGGCAGATGCGGGTTCCCCCTTCCCCCACCCCTCCATTAACCTTCCCGTGCCCTCCTGTACCTGCCTACAAGTTCGTGAGCCGAGTGACCCTCGTGTGGCTGGCGGGCGGGCCTGGGGTCTCTGTGCAGTGTCTGAAGCGTCTGAAGGCGCAGGTGACGGCCAGGTGCCCAGACCCGTGGTGCGGGCAGGCGCGGCAGGCGCGGCAGGCGCGGACTTCTGGGCCGGGGGCACTGCAGCTGGTGGTGCCTTCCCTGTAAGCAGGAGATGCCTCTGCTGGAGCAGAGGGAGGGGGAGCGGGGGGCTCTCTGGGGGTAGGTGGTTGGGGCAGAGGGCTGGCATCCGGGCGAGTCTTCCAGTGTTCTGAGCCCCAGCTGCCCCCCTGGGGGGGCCCTCTGCTCTTCCAGAGGTGAATCTTCTGTTGTCAGACCCACACCCCCCTACGTATCGTGGTCACCACGTGAGGAAGGCGGGAGGGCCGCCCCCTTCTCCCCGGCAGTGCTGGCCCCTGGGGGCCCACAGCAGCAGGGACTTCCGCCTCCCCCCATCGCTTCCCAGGAACCTCCACCAGGCCCCCCAGCTGCACTTCCACCCCCGCCTCAGCACGAGGACCCAGGACGCAGGCTGGGCGGCCCAGCGGCTGCCCTCGGCGGGCAGTGTCCTCCCGTGGCCTGCCCATCGCCTGCTGTGGCCCACACGGCGGCCTGTGTCCAGGAACCCTGGGGATGAGGCATTGTGTGCTGGGGGCTGGCCGCTGCCCGTGACAGTGGCCTCCTGGCCTCCTGCCCCGCTTCTGCGGCCCGGCTCTCGCGGCCACGGCTGGTGGCGGGGTCCTGTGCGCGAGGGCCGCTCACTGGCGGTGGGAGAGGCCAGCCCAGGCAGCGCTCGTGGCCACGTGTGACCCCGGCTTTGTCCCTGGCTGACAGGCACCTCGAGAGGCCAAGACTCTGACCCGGAAAAGGACCCCAGAGAGACTGGCAGTGGGACGACCTCCAGGCTGGACGTGGGGGCCGGACAGACGGTCAGCACTTTGATGGGCAAACAGACGCACCCGCACCCTCACCACCGTGACCCCAGCCAAGCCGCCAGGCTCGGGGCTGCCGGCCGAGCGGTGGGCAGGGGCACAGCCCGCGCGGGTCAGCGGCACGCCCGGGAGGGGCTGGAACCACGCTGACCGCCGCTCGGGCCGGATGTCCCTGTCTGCTCCGGAACAGGCTCCCTGTCCTGTTGCCCAGGACAGCAGCGGCGGTGCCTGGGATCCCCCGTTGGGGTGCATGGCCACCTGGATGGGGGCAGAAGGGACCCCCAGGAGCCTGGGGCTGCAGGAGGAAGACCCGGGCCCTCCCGGTTGGAGCGGGGCGGGAGCAGCCCATGGGCTGTGTCTGGTTTCCCCAGATGGCGGACCCGCCCCCGAGCAGGTTTGTGCTTCCGCTCAAGAAAGAAAACGCAGTGAACTCTGAAGGGCGTTGGACACCCGCAGAACGAGAGGCGTCGGTGTCTCCTTCTGCAGCCCTTGAGCCTGCCCCGGCCCCCTCAGAGCCTCTTCAGAGGCTGGCTTTGACCCGGTTTTGCTCTCATTAACCTCGCTGCTCCTCCGGCACTGGGCTTTCAAGATAAATGAAAATCTATTCCTCGCCCTCGGGTGTCCTTGACCGAGGAGGCCACGTCAGCGCCCTCAGCAGCGGCCGTCCCCGCAGGGGGCCTTCGGAACGGCCGGGACTTGGGCAGGGCCTCCAGCTTGGAGTGGGCACGGCCTGCTGTCTGTGGCGCCGCGACAGCTGTCCCGGCAGAGCCCCTCCCGCCCCCACGTATGCTCTGCTGGGCACCCCTAGTTGGCGCCCAGTCAGTGGGCGTCTTCTCCGGTCAGTGAGTGGGCTTGTTTCTCTGGTGCAACGCGCTGTCAATTTGGGGGGAAAAATGTGTGTCAACTTGGCAGGGTGGCCCTCCCGCCCCCCCAAATCTTACTGGACCCGTATAATGCCTTTAAAGGGCTGACGCTTTGGTCCCCGAACACCTGCCTCAGCAGTCTCAAAGGGAAGACGCCCCTGGAGGCTCAGCCGTGGTTTCTGGGGACAGCGCTGCCGCTGCTCGGTTTTTAAGGGCCCCCGATTCTGTCATCAGGGGCTGGAAAGCTGCGCTCGGCCTCTGCGCTTCCCTCTGTCCAGCCCGGAGCTTGCTAAGGATCGTCCACAACAGGCGGCGCTGGTGTTGCAGAGACGGGCAGGCAGGGCTCTCGGCGCCGGCCTCCGTCTCATCCGCCAGGACGGCGGCGACGGCGGCGCACCTGCCGCGCTGGCCCCGAGGCGAATGTGGGGGCGCGCCCGAGGGGGGCCCCGTGCGCGGGCAGGGGCCGTGGCGCGGCTGGGGCCGGCGCCGGCTCCCGGGCTGGCTCGCTCTGCGGTGACAAGGCGGGTCGCTCCGCAGGACGCGCGGGCCAGGCCGGGTCCAGCCGCCTCGCTTATCGCGAAGTTCCCAAGAGACGCTGCGGGGCAGGCGCGGGTGAGGAGGCTGCGGGCACGGGGGCAGCGGGAGAGCGAGCCCCACGGCGTCTGGTCGCGGCCCCGGGCGCTGGCCCCTGCCCCTCGGCTGCGTCCAAGGCAGGGTCTGGCCGGGCTCGCCGCAGTCCAGAAGGTCACCTGGGAAGGACGCCAGGGCGCGTTTGCAGACCCTGCTGTCTTCGAGTAACGCCCCCACCAGGCCGGGAACCTCCGCGGGGAGAGGGCCGCGGTGACCCTCCCTCCGCACGGCGGAGCTTCTCTGGTGTCTGGGCCTCCCCAGCGCCGCTAACACGGGCGTCTGCTGGGAGGAGGGCGGTGGACATGCAAGGCGGGGCCTCTGGCTGGGAGCTGTCCACGATCGTTTTTGTGCGGAGGTCACACGTGCGTGTGCAGAGAGCTTTCCAGCGCACAAACGGGCTGCCTGCCCCGTGTCGAGGAGAGACCCGCGCTGCCCCACGTCGGCCATTCAACAGCTGTTTCCCGCAGGCTGGCGGAGGCCGCCCGGCCCTCGGTCACCACGCGCCGCGTCGCTGGCCGGGGGAGAGCGTCCTGCGGGGGCGGCAGCGGGGACGGAGGATGGAGGGGCTGGACGGCTCGGGCCTGCAGGACCAAGCCCGAGAGTCCGACTTTAACCCGAGGGCAGTGGGCGGTCATGGAGGGCGGGGTGGGGACGGGCTTCTGGGTGCTGCCACCACAGCTTTGCTTTCTTTTTGAAAGAGAATGGCGGCTCCATGGGCAGAGCCGGCTGGGGAAGGGAGGTCACCGAGCTGGAGGCCGCGATAGGCGGCCGGAGGGTTTCGGTGGCCAGGGGAGAAGTGGAAGGGCCCCCAGGCGGGCCCAGCAGCTGGGCGTGGACAGAGGAGCCAGAGCAGGGCGGGAGAGGCGCTGGGCGCAGGGGTGAGGGAAGGCGGGGTTCCGCTCCCAGGTGGGGTGCTAGAGCAGGAGGCCACTGGCCGCGAGGTGCTGTTGAGGTGTCCAGGGATGGGGGCGGACACTGGTGTCGGCCCCGCATTCGGCTGGGCTCGCCGGCCTGACCTGGGAAATCAGCCCCAGGAAAACACTTTAAAAACACTCCGTTTTATGGACGGTCTTGAACCCAAGCGAACGTTTTCATCCGGACAATAAGATTCCAACAATCACCGGGAAATTAATGAAGATAAACATCCCAGTGGCCTCCCTAGCTGGTTTCACTTCTGCCCCTTTCCCTGCCGGTCTTCCCCCCGAAGTAGTCATGTTTTAATTAGTTGTCACTGTAATTTACACCCAGTGTAGAGCAGGGCTGTCTTCGCTTGCTGGTGCCCCCAGAACCCCCCGATTCCCGTACATCGCTCAGACGCCGTGTTCAGAGTCACACAGTAGCCCCTCTTGCGCTACATCAGGAATTAGAGTCTCCTGACATTTCTCGACTTTTGGACGTTTAGTTGATGTTCAGATTTCATCGTGACGACAACCGCTTTACAGACGCCGCGACGCCGTGCACGTCTCCTTTGCTTTTCTCTGGCATTTTCCCTTAGGTTACGTCATAGGAGTGTGCCTAGCGGGTCACAGAGCTTGAGTGGCTGCTGATTGTCGAAAGGCAGAGCCTCGAGAACCCGTGGGGAGGCTCATCCCTCGCAGTGGGTTCAGAAATCGGGGCTCCCCACTCGGGTCCTCGTTAGTGATGGCTTCACGGGGCCAGGCTGCCCACGTCCGTCATCTCGCGCCCACCACAGATGCCTCCGGGGGCCTCGGGGGCCTGCGCCCTGGCCCACTGGGGTGGCCTCCTCCCCTCTCCCCGGCTTTCTGCTCTTAGGGGGAGCCAGCAGAATCCCAGCGCCCCGAGCTGCGACCGCCTAGGGAGTGTGGGCACGAGACTGCGTCTCCGAGGATGGGGGTGGCGGGGGTTCCTGGGGTTTGGGTGGGATCTCGAGCGCCCATGTGATGCAGTCCCTGCCGGCTAAGCGTCCTCAACGTGTCACCTCGCGGCGCCCCACCCAGCACACGCCAGGGTGGACCTCGCGTCCATCTGCTCAGTCACTGGCGCCTCCCGCTCCCTGCCTCTCCTCCACGCCCCTGCACTCACCCGCTTCCTCCGCGCGCTGGCTGCCCTTCCTGCCGTCCACTCCAGGACGTGCCAGAATTGGCGCTCCCTGGTCGTCGGCCTTTGGGGCGCTGGCCTCCGCAGGAGGGTGTCCTCCAGGGAAGGACCCAGGGCCACTCGCCCCCAGGCCGCTTGGAGCCTGGGTTTGGGGCTGAGCCCTTTGCCAGAATTCGGCGCATCTAAGGTGACCCACTAACCCGAGAGAGGCGGCTCCGAGGTGAGGGGCGGTGCAGCCCTCCCCCGGCGGAAGTGCCGCCTCGGAAGCCTGGGGGACGAAGGGGGGCCCAGGCGGACGTGCTCAGCGCCTCCTCCTGGTCACAGCTTGGGGCTTGGGGCTTGTGGGAACAGGTCCCTTTCATTTCTAAGTCCACAGAAGCCCAGTGCCCCTAGGAACAGCGGTGAATTGTGGTGCACCCACTGTTACCGCATCCTGCCAGCCCACTCTCCTGACCTGGCCGGTGTTCTGGTCCTGGGGACCTCTGGGAAGGTCACCTCTGTTCCCCTGCAGCAGGGCAGTCCCCTTATTCTCCAGGGCCTGGGCTGGCGCAGGGCTCCCTGTTCAGGAGGCCGGCTCTGCAGCTGGGCAGTGTCAAACAAGAGACCTCTGCTAGGCCCTTCCAACTGAGTAAACGCAGAATAATGAAACACTTCTCGGGGGAGGCTTGGGTGCCATTTCTGACTAAAAATAAGAACTAGGCTCTTTGACACATTTAGTGACATGTGTTAGTATGTGTGTAGAACTTTACACTTAACTTGTATTTCTTTCTTTCTCTCTCTCTTTTTTTTCTAGCCAAACATCATGTCAATGGCAACAGAACAGTCGAACCTTTCCCAGAGGGAACGCAGATGGCTCTATTTGGTAAGATATCAGCTTTGAGAGAAAACCCAAATTGTGTGCAAAGGCCGGTGCCAAATTTCTGAGTTGCAGCAAGTGTCCTCAGGGGCTTCGAAATCTGGGCGCTTCTAGAGATCTACAAGTCAATGCAGCCAGAAACAAAACCAAACAGAAAAAAAAAAGGAAAAAAGCACCCCCAAAACCTATCAAATTCTCGGTGTGTCTGGGGTCAGAAAAACTTACCCTGTAGGGTTTCGTATGCTTGTTTTTCTCACGGGGCAAAGCAGACATCAGACTGAGTGTTTGCTGTTTCTTACGCCCACACCCAGCTAACCTGGCCTGGCAGGGGCTGACTTTTCCTTTCCTAGGAGGGACTCCCCCCACCCATCTTTGTTAAAACACTGGGGTTCCAGGAGTTTTGAATTGTTATTCCGCAAATCAATCTGACGGAATGTGTTCTTCCTCTTCCTGAGCACATCCCTTGGGAGAAAACATCCCTTAAAATGTTTTAAACAGAATAAAATCTAACCCCTGTGCATCTAACTGAACAGAACTTCTCTGTAAACTTCCAAACCTTGGGTCCTTTCATTCAAAAATCACCCCCAATTTGCAGTGACATGGATGGAATTAGAGGGGATCATACTCAGTGAAATAAGCCCGAAAGAAAAAGAAAAATATTGAATGGTTTCACTTATAACAGGACTATAAGAAACCAAATAGGAGACAGACACTCAGCAGGTGGGGGGGGGGCGGGGGGAGGGGAGGATAAGGGCACAAAATGGAATAGAAAAGAACACAAGGGACCACGGAGATGGATCACGGGTGAATTGGTGGTGGGCTACCCAAGGGGAATACAAAATGTAAAAGACATAAATAACAATAAAAATATATATATTAAAAAAAAATCACCCCCAATTCTAGTGATTTACACCGTCAGGACCCAGAGCCCAGGCATAAGCCCCCCCGGGTGCCCACTGTGTGGCTATTTGAGGGCTTGTGGCTTTAAGAGTCACTCTCCTGCGTCATTTCTACGAGTCCTCACTCCCACATCTAAGGCGGCAGCACTGCCTGCAGGATACCTCTGCAACTGGTGTGTTTCTTTGCCTGCTTGCCCCCTCCCCATGCTCCCCTCTCACCCCTTTCCTGCCTTCCTCCCCCCTCCCCCCCTCCCTCACAGGTCTCCCAAGGCCCCAGGGCCGACCTAGCGCCCCTCAGGGACGGGCATCTGCCCTCTGGCTCTTCATTTACTTTTTGTCTCTTCTGGTTCCTTCCCCTCGGCCCTAAAAACCTGATGTCCTGGACTTCATGTTCTCCTCCAGCTTCCATCTGGCCCTGGCCTTGAAGGGCATCTCCTGCCGGGCTCCTGATAGGAAACTGCTTTAAGAATTGAAGTATCTTAGAGCCAGAAATCGGCCTCAGGATAGCTGTCTCTAAATTAGTTTATTCGGGATAGAATGTCTCCTTAGTCCCATGGTGTAGTTAGTCCCTTATTTTTTGGGGGTGGGGGATAGATCCTAGACCCCCAGGATGCCAAATGCTGAGGATAGTGCCAAACCCTATGTACACTATGTTCTTATACACACACACCTACCATGAAGGTTAATGTCTGAATTAGGCCCAGGAAGAGATTAGCAACAATAACAACAACACAGGGAAATGTGGCCTCCCTCTCAGAACAGCTTATTGATTGTTAGAGGTTCTGACCAAGGGGGACGTGAGCAAGTGAAACTGCGCAGAGCAAAACCTCGAGTAAGGGGGTGACTGTGGATGGAACCAGGATCAGTCATTGATGGTGATAAATAGTGGAGCGTCGTGGAATAGGGGACCCGATTCTGCTGAGGTGCTTGCACATCTCGGTCTGTTTGGGCTAATCACCGGTCAGTGTTGAAACATTCTATGCTCAGAACATTAAACAGAGCATCTGATTTTCCTAGGGGAAAGCATAATGGCCACTAAAAACGTGCTCAGTGTTTGACTTGCTGACGTTCCTGTGAGGAGCTGTGTCCAGTGAACGTCTCCACCATAGGCTGAGCAGCGTCTTGTGAAAATTAAACCCAGGATGGGGACCCTCATTTAAATGAGGCTGGGAGGCCGGAGGGCCCTGGCACAGCAGAGGGCTGAGGGGCAGGTGCTGCAGCTTCCCTGGGGCAGCCCGCGAAGTGCCCGGGAGGGCCGCTCCTCTTGCCCAGCCACCGCCCTGCCAGGGAGCCGCTGGCCTCTCCCCGCAGGCGGCCCCCCACATCTCTGAAGGAGGCTTCTCTTGTCCCCGTGGCCTGTGTGTGGACCCCCAGACCACTTTCCAGACGGCTGGTGTTGCTCCCGAGTAAGCCCCACTTGCGGGCGGAATCCAGCTCCCGCTGAGGGCGCCGTCTCGCCACAGGCAGCAGCGGTCCCGTCTGCAGCCCGAGGGCCCTGGGTGAGTGTTCTCTGCCTTTCGGATTTGTTAGCCCCCCGACCAGGTCCCAAACCAGGTCCCAGTCGGTTTGGGCAGCGTGAAAGCAAAGTGGCCTGCCTGGCCGGGCCCCTGTGGGCAGAGGAGCGTGGCCTCCCGCACGGGTCAGCCGGCCCAGGGCTGTGGCGCTCAGCGTCCTGTGCTTGTGGCCGGCGCCGTGGCTTTGGTCACGGGTGTGGTTTACGGCGGCTGCACTGAGCACCCTGAGCCAGGGCTGTCCTGGCTTGACTGGACAAGCAAGACCCCCAGACCCTAGTTCCCCCCAGGGATGGGGGATATCGGGTTCTGAGCACCTTCTAGCCTGGGCCTGGGCTTCTGCTCTGGCAGGACACGCCCCTGAGAGGCCCACAGTGCACGGCCACGTGGGGGTGTGCGTGGCCACGTGGGGGTGTGGCCACGTGGGGGTGTGGCCACGTGGGGGTGTGGCTTCAGGAGATGAGTCATATGCACAAGTGCTACACGTGCAAGCTACAGCTCGCAAAATAGATCTTGACATCCAAGAGCTCTTACATTAGAGCAGTTTAGTTCTTCCAGATGCTTAAACTAAGGCCTGGGTTTTGGTTAGGTCTGTGAGCATTTTACATTGATGTTTTTAAAACTGTTCTCACTTGGTATTACTTGTCCATGTGGCCTGCAGTGCAGTGAGGGAGCCGATGGTTTGGGGGGCTTCTCATGCTGGGCTGTTTAGAGCTACACTGAAAAGGTCGAACCAAGCACAGCGCCTCTCGTGCCGGCTGGGCCTCTGCCAGGCTGCTGGGACAGGAAGCCCCGTTCTCAGAGAGGCCACGTGACCCGCGTGTCCCAGCCAGGGAGCCGGCGCAGCTCTAATTGGAGCC
>PVIJ01025315.1:0-10882 GCA_004024925.1 Scalopus aquaticus
CCAGTGCGCCTCCCCTCCCCCGCCACGGTGCCCCTCCCCTCCCCTGGGACGGCAGTGGGGGTAGTGGGGGTGCGACGGTGCCCTGGGAGGCACTGGCCTGGGTGCGCCTCCCCCTCGGTGGCCCAGGGAAAACTCGGAACATGGAGTGCTTACATCGACGTTTCCTGGGATGTGGTTTTCAGCTCAGACGTTCAGTCCAGCAGCAACGACAGATCGAGGCCGGCGCTGCACCCCGGCACGGTGGTGTGGCCGGGGTCACTGAGTCCATTTCACTTTGGGGTGGAGGTGGAGGACGCCTTTGTAGTCCTGACCCGTCAGGAGGGCTGCCTGGAGGCGGCGGCGCGGTGAGATCTCTCGGCTGCGAGGAAGAGCAGAGACTGGGAATAGTTTCAAGTTGGGTGGTTCTTCCTGTTGCCGTAAAAATGCCCATGAAGGCCTCCGAGTTGCAGGTGCTCCTGCAGCGAGAGCAGACGCCTGTGCTCAGGGTGTCTGTGTGCGGGGGGCACGGGCGCTGCCAGGCAGCCGTCACGGCGCTGGGCCTGCGGCCAGGGGAAGACGCGGCCGCGCTTCCTGCAGTGGACAGAGGCCCACGTTGGCCTGGGCCCACAGCGGGGTGTCCCCAGGGGGAGGGGGCGGCCGGTGCCTGGACTCGCTTCGCCTGGGGCCTCGGGCGGTGCTGGCACGCGGTGCTGCCGCAGGTGCGCGCGCGGCGGACAGCGGCCGCGCGCCCCGCACGCCTGTTTCTCCCGAAGCCTGCGGTTCTCGCGCAGGAGCGGGCCGGCCTCCCGTCGCCATGGAGACAGCTGCCAGCGGCGGCGCCCATCTGCGCTGGTGCAGGCTCCCCGCGGAGGGGGCTGGCCAGGCGCGGGCCTGCGGGTCCGGGCCGTCCTGGGGCAAACGCCGGCCCCGCGGTCGCCATGTCCGGCCCGGTCGGCGGCTTGCTCCGCACGGCAGGGGCCAGGCACCGGGGTGGGGCTGCCGGCGAGGCCTCTCAGGCCCGGTGGGCAGGAGCTCAGAGCTCACAGGACCCGGGAGGCCCCGCTCGAGCTCCCTGGCCTCGCTGTCCACTCCCCTCCCAAGGAGACCAGCCCTGCGCTGCCCGCGGCGGCGCCCGCGGGGTGTTCACACACGCGTCCCTCGTAGGCTCGGAGGAGGACCTTGAATCCCTAAGCAGCTTACGGGCAGGCGGCCAGCTGCCCTGGACTCCACGCGGGCCAGGCTGGCCCGGCCTGCTGCTGCTGGTCAGGGGGCCACGCAGCCTCCCTGTGATCAGGAGTCTGGTGGGGTCGCAGGTGCCCGCGCAGGACGCCCAAGTGCGGCCGCGTGGGGGCGGGCCCGGGGTGGGGCCTCTGGAGGCCGGACTGCTGTCACCGCTGCAGGGGGAGCCCGGGACCCGGCGGGGACCCCGGCGCGGACCCCGGCCAGGGACCCCGAGCCCGGCTTCCTGCAGACCATCTGCCCGTCCGCCCGCTGCCTTCCCGGGACGGGTGGGGCGGGGCAGGTGCCTTCGGGTGCCGCCCGGGTTGTCTTCGGGAGCCGTGTGGGCCGGGAGGGCCTGGGCCTGATGGGGCTGGAGGCCCGTGGCGCCGACCATGGCAGGAGCCTCCCGCCCTCTCTCCCCCTCCCCGACAGCACGAGACGGCCCTGGGGGAGCCCTGGCCCGCCCGCCCGCCCGCCGAGGCGGGGCAGCCCTGGGGCGCTGACAGGAGCAGCTGGTGGGCTGCGTGGGGATGGGTGGTGCCAGCAGGCCTTGGGAGCTGTTGCGGGGCCTCTGACCACTAAGACCCCCTTGGGCTGATCCGCCCTCGGGGCCGGGCTGGCGCCGGTGAGCTGCTGCTGACCGGCCTGGACACCCCTTGCCGCTCTCCGGCCTCGGGCCTGTGGCGCCTGGTTGTGTACACGGCGTCCAGCGGCCACCGGGGGCAGCTCCGTGCCTCTGCCGCGCCCACCCAGTGTTGCCGCCCTGCCCCGCTCACATGAGCCCGGTGCTGCGGGGAGGGGTCTCCTGGGCCAGCCCCTCCGGACTGCGGCCCCTGACCCGGCCTGGCTGTGGCCACGGCCCGGGCCCCAACTGGGAGGGCGTGCTCGGCCACCAGCTCTTGTCCCTGGGAACTGACCCGGACACGAGCAGAGTCCCTGGGGCTGGCAGTGGACCCTGAAGGACCGTGAGGGCCGGCCAGTGCCGCTTGGGCTCAGCCCCGAGTGGACGAGGCTCATGGTCAGCAGGGCCCAGCGAGGCCCAGCCTGGCAGGTCCCCCACGCAAGACTGGTCCGAAGGCCGCAGCTGATCAGCCCACCCCACCCCAGGGAGGGCCACTTGGGGGCGGGGCCCGGCGGCAGGCAGCCACCTTGCTGTTCCCGAGCAGCCAGGCCCTGCGGGACGTCCCCGACTGGCCAGTGGCCTGGCGCGTGTGCGTCCCGGTGGCCCGGCAGCTGCCGCCTCAGGAGCAGGCCACTTCTGTCCCAGGGCGAGGCGGGCCCCTCGGGCAGCAGGCCGGCCCCTCACCCACGGCCCGCCCAGGACCGGCCTGCCCCTGCCGGGGGGGTGGCCACCCCGGGCACACCTGGGGCTGAGGCGGGGCTCCGGGGCTCCGCTGTCCAGGACGCAGCCCAGCAGGACAGTCTCTGGGGGCCACCCGCACAGGCTGGCGGCCCTCGGGCCCCGGGCACAGCCACCGCGGGGTTTGCACCAGTGGGCACACGCTGGCGACCCCGTCCCTGCCCCCGGGCTCCAGCCGCTTCTCTCCACCTCCTTCCCCTTCCCCGAGGCGTCTCCCTATCTTCTCTAGCTCCCCTTCTCTGCCCAGCTGCCCGTCCTTGCGGGGGCAGGAACCCGGCCCCTTCCCCGGGATGGCGCCATGACCACATCCTCAGGCGTCCGCTCGGCTGGGTCATGCCAGGCCAGGGCTGCCCCGGGCGCCCGCTGCCCCGCCGCCTGAGGCCCAGGGCCTGTGGCCAGTGCTGTGTCCCCGTCCCTGCAGCCCAAGCGGGCGTCCCTGGCCTCAGGCACTGGGGCCGAGAGCTCCTGGGGTGCCCGGCGGCTCCCACACGCAGTGGCCACGCTTGGCGGCTCTTCAGGGAGCTTCTCCCCACGGGGCTGTCTCTGGCCTGTGTCCCCGGCCGGACACGGACCCGCGGCGGCTCGGCCGGGCTCTGGTGTTGCCGAGGGCCGGCGTGTGCGGGCACTCTGGCAGGCTCGGCTCGAGCCGCGTGCGGGGCTGAGGGTGCTGGAGGGGCCAGCGAGCCCCGGGAAAGCCCCCCGCGGCAGGAGAGGATCCCCACGCACAGCCCTGACCGCGGCGCCTGTCCCTCACGCTCCGGTGGCCGGGGCCTCACGGGGGTGTGGGCGGCCCAGGCTCTGCCGTCGCCTGGCCCGCACTGGCCTGGCCGCGGACACACCGCGCGGCCGCCTCGCCCGCCGCGTCAACTGCTGATCTGCTATTTTAAGACTGCCCCCCCCCCCGCCTCCTTTCATTTCCCTTTTTGTGCCTCCTTGTTTAGCCTAAAAGTGTGGCTGCAGACATCGCCCCGAAGCCCCAGACCGCCTGTGGCGCAGCCTTGTGCCGACCTGGGCCGTGGTGGGGCCGGAGACCCCTGGGGTGGCCCTGGGCGGCCAGGAGCCGGCCACAGAGGCCGGTGCGACTGGGAGGGCCCTGCCGTGGTGTCCCTTCCCACCTCGCCCACCCAGCCCCGCACGGCCCAAGGCTCCAGAGGCCGGCGCCCAGGTCCGAGGCCCGCGAGAGGGGGTCGTCCATGCTCTCAGTGTCCACGTCTCCGGGGCCGTTCCGAGGCCCCAACCCCAGACCCCTCGCGGCCTGCCCTGATGTCCCGATCGCCTCCCATCCCCACCCTGCAGGGCCCCCCACTTTCCGCGGGAGTGCCCAGGCCCCACCCGGGCCTGGCCTCGGGGCAGCGGCTGTGTTTACAGAGCAAGACGTCATGCGGCTGCCCACTCTCCGCCTCTGGGCAAGCGGCTCCCCAGACGCACGCAGGCAGGTGGGCTGTGGGGAGGAGGCCCCGCCGGGCGCAGCCCTGGCCGCTCCCCTCCAGCTGCCCGCCCGGGAGGCCGGGGGTGAGGCCACGCGGCCGCGCCTGGCGGGCTGGCTCAGAAAGTGAGCCCCAGCTTCTGGAGAGCGGAGCTTGAAATGGCCAAAGCGGGAACGTGGGCCCCGACAGAGCGCGTCCTCGGCGGGCGCCTGACCCCTGGGCAGGGAGGCTGGGCCGCCTGGCGCCTGCCCCCACCCAAGACAGAGCCGCGCAGGCAGGGTCGCCAGCCCCTGGCACCGGGAGGAGCTGGGGCCAGCGCCGTGGTTTTGTCCTGCCAGAGCACGCCCGGCCTCTGCCCGCTGCCCTGCTGGTGCCCGCCGAGCGAGCTGGGCACCGCCTGGGCAGGGATGGCGCAGCTCGGGCGTCTGTCCAGGACATGCGAGCTGTCTCTGGTCTCTCGCTGTCTGACCGGCCAGCCCAGGCCGCGAAAGCCAAGGAGGGTGTCTGGGGCACGGAGGGGCTGGTGGCCGGAGGGGCTCCCGGGCTGAGGCCGTCTCCTCACGCCTGAGTTTCTCTGAATCGATGCGGCCACAGGGGCCCTACTTCCGGTCACCCCCGGGGCTGTGGTGTCACCCGGTGCTGTGGGGTCACCCCCGGGGCTGTGGGGTCACCCCTGGGGCTGTGGGGTCACCCCAGGGTCTGTGGGGTCATCCCCGGGACTGTGAGGGGTCACCCGGGGCTGTGAGGGGTCACCGGGGGCTGTGGGGTCACCCCAGGGGCTGTGGGGTCACTCGGGGCTGTGGGGTCACCCCCAGGGCTGTGGGGTCACCTGGGGCATGGGGTCACCCCCCGGGCTGTGGGGTCACCCGGGGCTGTCTGTGCCCCGGGCATCAGGAGCAGGGTGACGCGGGTGCCCTCGGTGGGTGGCAGCTGCCCGCGGCGGGGCGGCGAGGTGCGGACAAGTCGGGGGCCCTGTCCTTCCCGGCCGCGGCAGGTCCCGCGCATGCCCGGAGGGCGCCCTCGCCCCGCCCCGCCCCCGCTGGCTCCGCCCCGGCGCATGCAGGCCGCGCCCCTAGCGTCCCTGGCGCCCCCCGGGCCAGCGCCCTTTGTCCACCTGACCCGGCTTTGGGTAAACCGGGACTGTCCCGACGGGGCCGAGGCCGTGCTGGCCCACGGACGGGAACTGCAGCGCGGCCCGCGCGGGCCTGGCCCCAGCCGGCGTGACCGCTCCTGGCCCGCTGCCGCCAGGCCCGGAGGGTGTGGCCTGGGGGCGCCGCTGGGGGCTGTGCGCAGGCTCCGACGGCCACAGGGGGCGCTGTCTGCACCCCTCCCCTGCCCTGCCCGGGGGCGCTGTGGGAGGCTGGGGGCCTACCCCCCAGCACCTCCTGCGCCCCAGGGCAGGCCCGCCGCCTGCTTCCGGCCGTCTGGAGCCCGGCGGGCCTGAGCTTGCCCCGCGGCCTGTGGAGCGCAAGGCCCCGCTGGTCAGCCGGGCGCACGGCCCCCAGGGCAGCTCTGCGCTGCTTCGGCCGCGACGCTTTGGGTCTGGGGGCCGGAGGACGCGGGCTGCGATGTGCTCGACCGCCGCGGGACCGGCCTCCCGCTTGGACACGAGAGGTGACCTGGGAGGGGGTCCGCGCAGGACCGGGGCGGGGCTCGTCGCATGGCTGCCCACCCCAGAGGGCCCCGCGCGCTCTGGGCCAGCGGCTGTCGGGCTCTGGGGAAGGGATGACTCAGCAGCGGGATCTCCGGGCGGCGGGCAGGAGCCTCGAGGGGCAGCTCAGGTCTGCCTGGGCCTGAAGGGCTCGGCCGGGGAAGGGTCCCGTCCAGGCGGGGTTTGCAAGAACCTGGGCAGAACGGGGGGCCCTGGGGTCCCCTCTGGGCCGGGGGAGGGGTGGCGGTCCAGACGGGGGTACAGGTGGCTCTTTCCAGAGTCTTCAGACCCTGTCCAGTCTGGGCTCTCAAATCCCTGCCCTCACAGAGGACATCACGCACGGGGAACGCAGGCGACGTTTTAATGGCGCTTTCTTCCTTAGGAAATTCCGGGGAGGAACAGGTCCTGGTCTGGGGCCAAAAGAGCAGGAGCCAGTCAGCTCGGCTGGTGACTCTGGGCGGTGCACGCGAAGAGTTAACGGAGGGGTCTCGCACCAGGGCCTCTTGCTCGCGCCCGGGAGCCCTCCCCGGCCGTGGAGGGTCTGCCACGACGGGGCAGCCGTTCCTGCGCGGCCCCCGGGACCCCGGCGGGCGCCCGCGGGGCAGACCCTCTCCACCCCTGGCCGCCGGGCCGGGCCGACCGGTGTGGCCGGGACACGCAGGGCCCCGCCGCTGGCCGTGTCTGACTGGCCCTGGCACTGCCCTGCTCTCCAGGGGACAGCTGCAGTTCTGCTGTTAGAACACCAGGAGCAGGCTGGAGAATTTAGACCTGCGTCACAGAGCTCGGAGAGGAGACGCTCGTGGGCAGGTCGGCTAGCAGCAGCCGCGCCGCAGCACCGGGCGAGCCTCCGGCCGCGGGCCCAGCCTGCCCGCCAGTGCCCGCCACCCGGTGCCCCGGGGCCGGCCAAGGCGGCGGCTCCCCGGGAGGGGGCGGTGGGGGCGGGGGCGGCAGCGGAGGCCGTGGGCCGACGTGGCCGGAGGAGGGACCGCTTTCTGGAAGGTTCGGGACTGCGGACCTGGCTCCGGCGAGGCGGTGTGCGGCGCCGCCAGGTGTGGCCGCGGCGCGGCGCCCCCTCCCCACGTATGTATGTGCCGGGCTGGGGGGCCGGCCCGGCGGGGCTGTCCCCCCACCTTCTCCGGCTCTTGGCTGATTTTTCTCTGAGGGAGGGCTTCCCACTCGGTTCTCTCCCCTTGGTGTCGGCTGCGCGGGCCGGCCTGGGTAGAGGAGGGGCGCTGGCAGCCCCCTGCCCACCTGACCTCCGGCCGGCCCCTTCTGTTGGACGGGTGGCCGCCGGGCCGGCCCGGTCTGGGGCAGGTCTGCGGGGGCGGGGGCGTCGGGGCCGAGCGGGCTGGCCGCGGGGAGCAGGTGGGCAGGGCGGGGCCGGCTGCGCAGCGGCAGCTGGCGCTGTCACCGCGCGGGGCGGGCCGTGACGCAGCCGCTGTGGCGTCTTGCAGGAGCGGGGACAGGTAGCGGCTCGGCCGGCAGGCGCGAGGCTGGGCCCGGGAGGGACGCCGCGCTCGCAGATGAAATGTCACCCTCTGCTGGGAAGTTGTTTACCTGCTGCCTGCGTCCGCGCTGGCCGCCGTCCAGCTCACATGTGACGGCTTCTTGTATTGCTGCATCATTAGCCCGGGAGCCGGAGCCCATTGGCCAGGGGCGGGCCCACGCTCCAGGCTCGGCCTCCGATTGGCGGGCCGGGCGGTGGCAGGTGAAGCCCTCTCTCTGATTGGCTGGGGCAGGGGATCAAATCTGAATTTGCATTTCACTTGCTTCCAGGGGCGGGGGAGCCGGCAGGCTCGTCTGTTTAGGGGCGTGCTGTGCCGCTCTCGGCTGTGACCGGCCCGGGGCGGCCTCTCCCCGCCCTGCCCTCTCCCTTCCACGGGCGGTGACCAAGAGGAGGTCGGGGTCGCCAAACGTTGGGGGGCAGTGCCAAGGAGATGGGTGTGCAGAGGCTGCCAAACTGGAAGGAGGTGCTCGTAGTTTGCTGTCAGAAGAGGGGTTTTCTGGCCGCCCGCCTGGTGTCGCAGCGAGGACGCCGCTGCCCTGGAGGCGCACGGGGCGGGCAGAGCGGCCACCCCTGGCTCTGGCCGGCTCTGGGCCAGCCGGGCTCGGCGGTTTGTGCCCACAGCTGGGCCGTCCAGCGCTGAGCCGGCGTGGAGGACCTGCCTTCTGGAAGCGGCTGCTCCCCGGTGCTGGTCGAGGTGAGCGGCCGCTGGACCCAGCGCGGTGGGGTCCTGGAGTCGCCCGGAGCCGCCAGCAGGCTGCCGCTGGGGGGGCGAGGAGAGACGGCAAAACTAGGGCAGTGGCTGCACCTCTGCTGGGGCGGGCGCCTGGGGAGCGGCAGGGCCCGGCCCTCACGGGTGCGGTTGGTCTCCCCAGCAGGCCCTGGGCCGGCACCCCGAGGACAGGGCCCCACCGTGACCGCGTGTCCGGGGGCGCGCCTGCCGGGTCTCCGCCGGCTCGGGGCCGGGCTGTTACGTAAGGGAGGGCAGCCTCCCCCGCGACCCGGCCAGCCGGGCTGGGCAGCCTGCACCCTGGAGGGCCCACCCCCGTCCAGCGGGGGCAGCACCCAGTTGCTGGGAGCGCCTGGGCACCCACCGCCCTGCCCCGGGGAGGCCCCTTCTCCACGGGCTCTGAGTTTGAGAGGTTTCTGGAGGGACAGGGTGGCGGGCAGGCCGGAGCTGGGCCAGCCCGGGGGTGGACGGCCGCCACCAGTCCGGCTGCCCTGCCTGGGGAGGTCACGTTCCCAGCCTCGTGTCCGAGGCTGCCGTTTTGCCGCGTCCCCGCTGGTCGCGATGGCGGCCGGTGGCTGCGCTGGGCCCGCTGCGCCAGTTCCGCAGTGGGCGGGGGCGGGGGCTGCGCGGGGGCGGGGGCTGCGGGGGGGCGGGCGCTGCCGCAGAGGAGATGGCCCGGGCAGGGCGCGTCCGGCGTGGCTCTCCCGTGCCCTCGACCCGGGGCTGGGAGCAGTTGGGGGGACGAGAGCTTGGGGCGGTGGGGACATGGTGGGGCAGCCCAGTGTCCAGGTTGGCTGTCCCGGCTGTGTCCCGCAGTCTCCCCCAGACGGGGCTGGGGCCATGGCAGCCGCCCCCGTGGCCCGTCCGCCGCTGCCCTGCCTGGTCCCCCCCCCCCCCCCCCCCCCCCCCCCCCCCCCCCCCCCCCCCCCCCCCCCCCCCCCCCCCCCCCCCCCCCCCCCCCCCCCCCCACAGACCCCGGGCAGCAGCCATCTTGTCAGACTGAGATGGTCTCTCCCCGTCCTTGAGCAGCTGTGCTGCCCGCGGCCTGCCCCCGCGGCTCCTCGCTGGGCCCCGGGGCCCTCGCACCCCGCGCCCGGCTCCCTGCCGCGCCATCTGTTTTCTCGGCGCCGCGCGGAGCCTGCCGCCCCCGCACCCCGCCGGCCGGCCCGCCCCGTGGCAGCGCCGCCCCCACCCCGCCGCCGTCAGCCTGCGGATGAGGGACGCGGGGACAGAGCAGCGCCAGGTCAGGCCCCCTAGCCGGTGGACCGACCCCGGCCAGTGCCCGCCTCTCCCCACCCGTGTCCGGGGCTTCCCACGAGCCCGATGCCCCGAGGGTGTGTGCGCGAGGCCCCCCGGGGTGCTGAGGGGCCGGGCGCCGGAGGCTGACCCTCACCGAGCCGGCACTGGCCAGCGGGTGGCGTCCTGCGCGGAAGGACGTGACCATGGAGACGTGCGGCAACAGCAGGGGCGCCCCAAACCCCGGAGTTGCCCCGAGCAGCGCCGAGTAGTGGCCTTTGCTGTCTGTGCCCAGGGAGGCGGGGGTGTGGGCGCCCGACGTCGACAGCGCCCCCCTGCCTGCGGGCTGTGCGGGGGCTCGGCCGCGCCGGGAAGGCCCGCAGCCCCCGCAGCCCCCGCAGCCCGCGCGGAGGCGCCGCTCGCACACTTGCGCCCACGCAGGACGAGCCTGGCGGTTAAGGGGAGCCCCCGGGCACACACCCCGCCCCTCCCCCGCTTCCTGACGCTTGGGGGTGGCGGCCGGCAGGCAATGACGGCTGCCCGCGTCCCGCTGCCCCAGGCTGCGGGCATGACTCAGTGCTGGCCGCCCCGCGAGGGCGGCCGTGGGCAATGCGAACGCAGAGTGGGCAGAGGAGCTACTGCTGGACGCTGGGCAGTGGGCCGGTCACCCCAGGTCCCCTTGGGTGCTGGGTCCGAAAGTGCAGCCAAGGGGCCAGGGCTCCCGGCCATGCCCGGGGCGCTCAGCGCAGGCCGGGGAGCGAGCCCCCGGGCCGGCCTACGACACAGAGCCGCGGGGCCGTGTCCTCGCGGAAGGGGCCGCCCTGCCCGCCGCGGGCCTCAGGCCAGCTCCAGCCGCCCACCCTGGCCTCCCCTTCCTGGCTGTCCCACAGCAAAGCTCCTCTCGTCCTTCCAGGAGCGGCTCCTGCCCGCAGGGCGCCCTCGGCCCGGCCTCCTGCGGTCAGGACCCAGGACCTGCAGCGCCTGTCGTGCCGGCCCCTCGGGACCAGCCCGCCCTCGCCAGCACCGGGGGCCCGGGGAACGGCCCCACAGCCGTGGGGGCAGTGGGCGACTGGCGCGCCCGCCCCGGCCCCGCGTCCTGCCCCGCCGGGACCCCCGCCTGCCCGCGTGTGACGCCGCTCTGACGTCTGCTGCCGCCTCCCAAGGCCCGTGACTCAGCGCCCAGCCGCCGCTGTCCTTGGGCGAGGGTGGCTGTGGGGCCGCGGCTGTGGGCGATGCCCCGGGCACGGCCCTCAGGTGCCGTCCTGCAGCGGCGCGGGAGGCCAGGGCCCGGGCGGTGGCCAGGCTGCGGGACCCAGAGCCGAGAGCCCCCCGCGCCCGCGTGCCTGCCTGCCCCGCAGAGGACGCTGCTGCCCGCGCCGCCGCCTGGGCTCGGCTGAGGACACGCGGCCGGTCAGCGCCTGTGTCTGCAGCTGGAAGGAGAAGCCGCACCCCGGCAGCGCGGTGAGTGCCGGCCTGTGTCCTGCTGCCCAGACCCGGCCACTGCGGGGCCTGCCCTGTCCCCCCAGCCCAGGGAGGGAGGACGGGCCACCCCAGCCCAGGGACCCCCATCCCCAGGTCCCCCCAGCCCCAGGCCCCCCAGCCCAGGGAGGGAGGACCAGGGCCCCCCAGCCCCAGGCACCCCAGCCCCGGGAGAGAGGACCAGGGCCCCCCCAGCCCCAGGAGAGAGTACTGGGCCCCCCATCCCCGGGATAGAGGAGTGGGCCCCCTCATCCCTGGGACCCCCTCAGCTCCGGCCCCCCCCAGCCCTGGGGAG
>PVIJ01025316.1:0-10873 GCA_004024925.1 Scalopus aquaticus
ATGATTATAACTGTGTGAAAGTGAGATGAAAAAAATAATAGCAAAATTACATTGAAGGCTATGTTAGCACGTTGGGATGTGTTTTTTTCTTTTTTCTTTTTTGTAATGTGGCTTATTTTTATAGTAAAAATTGTAGTTTTTTTAATGACTGGAGAAAAATGGAAAATATCCAAGACTCTGCCTCCTTTTGCCTCTCTGGACTTGCGTTTCTACTTCTGTGAAAGAAACAGATCCGAGATAAGTTATCCCAGTTCTGACATTGTATATTCTGTGATACACAAGTAGGGGACTCTTCGTTATAGATTCAAAGCCAAAATTCAGTCTTCACATTGAAAATGGACAGACTCTAGCCTGCTTTGTGATCAAATCAACTCAGGCTCGCATGTATTAAAGGCTCCACACTGATCCCAAGAAGACAGAAGGTTGTTGGAGGCTGTGTCCATGCCCCCGTAGCCTCTGCGGTGCCGCTGGGAGGAGAGGGCTCCAGACTTGGGAGTCCTGGCACGGGGTGCTTGGAGCAGAGCCCTCTGGGCCCGTGCTGACACCGAGGGGCTCGCAGGTCCGTTCCCTCGTCCCCCCCTCCTGTGACCTGGGATGCCGACGGGGGTGGGTGGCTCCCCCAGGGCTGTGCTGGCCCGCTCCTCTGCAGTGCAGGGCCTGGGTGGAAACTGTTTCCTCTGCGTGTGGGGAGCTGCTTGAAGAACAAGGACTGGGTTTTTTCCTGGTGTTGAGCTATGAATGGATGAGGAATGAGGGAGTGAGGAGAGCCCCAGTGGGATTGCGCTGAGTCTGGGAAGTGGCACTAGCAATCAGGGGAAGGATGTTCAGTTCTTTGATCTGCAGGGGTGTGTGTGTGTGTGTGTGTGTGTGTGTGTGTGTGTGTGTGTGTGTAAGGGGCAAGGCTGGAGGAATGCAGCTCTGCTGGCACAGCCTCGTCAGAGCCCTGAAAAGGGCTGAGTGGGCTCTGACTCAGCCCATGACTCAGTCTCTGCATGGCCGCCTCCAGCTCTGGGCACAGCCTCTGAACCGTTTCAGCTCAGGCTGGAGTAGACAAGGGTGAGATTTGGGCCAGCACCTCCGGATGACTCACCCTGCTGAGCTGGAAGGAAGAAGCCAAAGATCCATTATTCTGTGCGTCCCACCTCCCAGTCACCACCCCGCCTCCCAGTCACCGCCCCCAGGGGTTCCCATGCACCCCAGACCTCAGGTCCACGTTATGGCTGCTCCACTAGAGACCCCAACCGGTGCTACCCCCCACGATCCCCACCCACCTCCCTGCTCTCACCGTCATCATTTCTTTGGTCTCTTCGCATGACTGTCCCCTGGGCCTCTGGGGTCAGCTCAGCAGAAGGCTCTTATGGCGCTCCTAGGCCACAGAAGCCATTTTGTTCCCTGCCTCTTACAAAACTTGCCAATTTCCAAAATAGTCCTGCAGTGCTTTTCTTGGGACTCTCCGAGACCCTAGGAAGCCTGGCAGGGCAGTGGGTACCACCCTGTGCAGGGAAGGACGTGGAAGGACAAAGAAGCAAAGGACTGAGTAAGGGGGTTAGTGAAGGGTATGGGGGCCCGGGGTGGACAGAGGCTTTGCGGTGGGGGAAGCAGAGCTGCCCTGGGGTCTGGCAGTGGGGAAGAGGGATGGTGCTGGCCTGGTTGTGACACGAAAGAAATAGGACTAGTGGGGTAGAGACCAACAAGGTGCTTTGACTTTATCCCAAGACCAGTGGGAAGCCACGGAGGTCTTTTGAGCAGGGGGCACTGGGTGGGGGTGGGGCGGGGACCGGAACGTGAGGCCGGAAGCTGTCCCGTAGTTGAGATGAGAGCAGCCAGGGGCTCTGGGATGGCGCCCTGTGTTTATTCCACCACAGTGGGGGGCCGAGCTCTACGAGGATGGTGACTGGGGCCAGTGGGAGAGATGTCTGGGGAAGAGGGAGGGGCACTAAGACACCAAGATGAAGGGCCGAGCAGGGCAGCTCCCTCACGGGAGGTGGGCACGTCGCAGCCACAGGGCCCGTTCACGGTGCCCTCTGTCCACGCGGACAAGGCCCTTCAACAAGGCGGGCTGTAGGTCAAGGAGGCTCGCGAGCCGCATGACCTGAGAACCCCTGCTTCTACCCTCTCTCATGAGCCCTCTTCTCCTTCCATGCAGTGCTGCCACCAAGCAGGGTCACCACCCAGGAACTGAGGACACAGCTTTGGCAGGCTGCCAGCAGGCAGCCTCCGGGGAGAATTCCCAGAACCTCCAGTGCGCTGTGGCTGCAGCCTCTGGGAAGGGGCTGGGCTCTCTCAGCCCTTTAGCCTTGAGCAGTGAAGGGGTCAGGGCTAGATAAAATATGGGATTCCCAGTTAAAATTGAATTTCAGATCAACAATGAATAGATTGTTAATATAAGTATATCCCAAACATATGGGACATACTTATGTTTGCAAAATATTTGGTAATTGTCTCAAATTAAGGTCTAATTGGATGTCTGTGCTGTACTTTAGGTTGGCAAATTTGGCAACCCCTGGGGACAGCTCACTGCCTCTGCAGGCTAGGTCTCAGGGGTCTTCCTTTGTCTGAGGTCATGTTAGACTAGCCTCTGTGCCCTCAGCCTGCCCTGGGACCTCATGGGGGACTCGGGGTCACTTGGGGAGACAGGCCTGCCCCTGATGGCCTTCTAGCTTCTGTATCTGCCAGCAGGCATTCACTCAAGTGACGGAGGCCTTTTGCCTGCTACTGGCACCCCACCAGGGTGGACAGTCTGCTCCTCTGATCAAGGAGCAGCATCTTTCAGGGTGTCGAACCTGTGGGGGGCCAGGAGCCTGTGGCCCTCAGCAGATTCACAGAGAGGCTGGAGGGCTGGAGGAAAAGGGAGACATAAGCTCCGCCGTGGGTCTAGGCAGTGAAGGTAGCTGAGTGTGCGTGTGTGTGTGTGTGTGTGTGTGTGTGTGTGTGTGTGTGTGTGTGTGTGTGTGTGGTGGGCCACAGCAGCACCATGCCTGCGCCGGGCTTACAGAGCTCAAAGCCCTTCGTGTGTCCAACATCATTTGACCCTCACCATATTGAGTCAGGTGAGCAGGCTCCTTCTTTGGAGCCGCAGGAGGTCAAGTCTTTGCCGACTCACCTGCTCTGACACCCGTGAGCACTGAGGTCCCCCCTCACCCAGCGATGCTCAGTGTATTTTTCTTACAGTGTTGTAAGAAACGACATCGTACGCGTCCATGTTATTTGAGGGCCTGCCCTGTAGATCTCAGATGTTTTCTGAGCGTCCAGTACACACTGGGCATCATTCTAGATGTTGGAGACACCACAACGGAGAAATGAAACATGAACCCACAGAATGCCCTCTCGTTTTTGAGTTGGCTGTTTTGATCCTCGCAAATGTAGTGCAAAAATCAGCCCTTGGGCCCATTACCAGAAGAAAAATCATTCCCACCAAACAGGGGTTGGGGCTCATTTTCTTGGGTCACGCTGAGAGGCCCCTGGCCCCTTGCAGCCCCTCCCTCGGAATCCTCAGCACACCCAGCCCTCCTTCCAGGGCTGCTCTGGGCCCTGCAGCCGTCCCAGGGTGCACCTCCCTCCCTACGCTCCCCACCCCCAAGCGCCCAGCCTGGCCATTTCTCCAGCAGTTTCCTGAGAGATGTAAGTCTTGCCGGGGAAGGCTTTGGTCTCCTCTCACCATTTGGAGGACACGCCTCTTTCTGCAGGCCCCTATTTTCTGACATGGGATGTCATCCTTATCCCATTTCCACTTGGCAGAATTATCAGGGTGAAATGAACTCACTTCCTAAAAGAGTTGTGCTGAGGACACTCCGGCCCCTGAGGCTCACTCCACAGGGTCCTGCCTGCCTTTAGATCAGCCGGGGGAGGTCAGGACCCCAGAGTCCTTCACAGGGTGATGGTGTCTGGAGGGAGTAAAGGTTCAGCTGCTCTGCCTTTATTTTGGATTGGATGTAACTTAGCACCTTGTTCTCACTCTTTTGTTAATAAACTAAAACAATCAACACACACTATCTCAAAAGAACATTGGCAGCCTGTGTTTATGTGTTTATGTTGTGTCTGTCTCTAAGAAGCTGCAACTGCTGTGTAATAGATTTTTAACCAAATGAGTTTTCACTCAGTGTTGGGGGGTATGATAATTAAAACAAAAAGGGAGGGCAGATTCTTCTACTGTGTCTTTTCCTTCTTCTTGCTTCTCCCCCCCTTCCTCCTGTCCTTTTTTTCCCCTTTCTCCCTTAAAGCGGAGATGTTGACCCGACCCATCTATCTGTCAACATTGTCCTTGGCCACCTCTGACGAGGCCACGGCAGAGGAACCTGGTCCTTGGAGTGTCTATGCTTGTTCTGAGAAGACTCCAGCTGGGGAGTTAGGCAGATGCTCCTTCCCAGGGCTTTGTTCACTGCTCTGCCCTGCGCTCCCTGAAAAGGACTTCCTGTGTGATCTGGACCCCTAAATATGGTGCCCAGCATGAGAAATGTGTGACTGAAGAGAGCAAGGAAAGAGAAAAAAGAAAGAATAAGAGAGGAGAGAATCGGTATAAATGTGAACTCAGGGGCCAGGATGGCAGGCATAGTGGTCTTTTATACATTTTAATCAGATGTTTGGTTTTTTGGTTTAAAGTCATAAAACTCCAACTCTAAATTAGTTTGACCCCAAAGGGGGAGGTGTCGGCTCACATGAGCTGACTGTGGAGGCCGCTGAGAGGGCTCAGGGAGTGGCCATTCTCAGGACCCGCCGTCCCCTCTTGGGTGTTGGTTCATCCACCAACTCTCAGGGCTGTACCAGAGGACAGAGCACTTCCCATCCACTCCAGTTAGAAGGTTCTAGAAAATAGCAAACTACCATTTTCCAGTCATCAGATATTAAAATTGTTAAACTTGGATACTCTCAACCATTGGTGAAGGGAAGCCCAGTGCTCTAAGAACAGCTCGAGGGGGTGTAAATTGTCTTAGCCACTTTGGAGGGACATTTGGCACTGCCTATTGCGATTTTATTTTATTTATTTATTTTTTAAAGATTTATTTATTTATACATACAAGCTGGGGTACAGGCCAGAGGCGAGGGGCAGCAAGAGGGTTCACCAGAGACACAGTGGGGAGCAGAACAGGCAGATCAGAAATACACTGCTGAGGGGAGCAGTGGGCAAAGCAGGAGAGGTCTGCCGCACCATGTGGGATTCTCCCCGGCTGGATGTGGAACTCTCATTGCGGGCTGCTGACAGCTCCACAGCGCAGCACTCAACCGCTGTGCCACAGGGAGACCTGCCTATTGTGATTTTAAATTTGGACACTATTGCTTTGATGATGCCAATTCTCAAAATTCAGACCAGTAACTTTCACCTATGTGTATAGGGAAATGTAGACAAGGCTATTATTTGAAGTGTTAGTTGTAGCATAAAATTAAGAATAATTTAAATGTCCATTCTTAAACCATGGCAAGTTTCATACTCTGAAAATATAGAAACTGTAAAGAAAGGATGAAATATGTACTGACATAAACACCTAATGTGTCTTGGTAAATGAGAAAAGTAATAGGATAATATCATGTCATTTGTGCATAAACAATACAATATCAAGTCCCAAACCACACCAAAACCAGACTAAAATTAGCAGTGAAGGTTGAAGGATACTGTCAGGTTTGAATTTTTCTTTTTTTTTTAAAGATTCATTTATTTATGCATACAAGAGCTGGAGTGTAAGCCAGAGGTATGGGGTGTGTGCGTGTGTGAGAGGATTCACCAGAGACAGAGTGGGGAGCAGAATAGGCGGATTGACTGAAATACACTGTTGAGGGGAACAGGAGGGGAGGTAGGAGAGGTCTGCTGTGCCATGTGGGTCAACTCCCTGGCTGGGGATTGAACTGGCACTGCAGTGTCTGCCAATAGCTTCATAGTGCTGAGAGTTAACCAGGGAGGCCCCAGGTTTGAATTTTTTCAATGATAACGTATTTGCGTATAATTTATGTATTCAGAATTAAAAATTAAAAGGGAAATACTATGGAATCATTCTGATTGGTTCAAATTGAGTCATATGACTATTCCTATACCAATCAGTGTGGCCCAAGGGGCCCCTTGGGACTAACAACTAGCCCCACCCTCTCCCTGGGAACTCTGAACCTCTCCTGGCAGCCCCTTCCATCACTACACGCTGAGGTAGGGGAAGGAATAGTTCCCCCAAAGAAGGGAGGGAGGTGGTGTTCTGGGCAGACAAAATAATGAATTTCTATAGTGAAAGCATTTAGGTCAGCATCATCTTTTGGGGTTTATGAATGTGTCAACCAAGGCTGAGATACTTTGTAGGTTTCTACTATGACATAGGATAAAGACTTGTCTTGCTCACTGCTATATCCCCAGAGCTCATGAAAGTTTAAGTACATTTTTTTAAAAATAAGCACAGCAATTATTTCTAATTACAGTTTCTCAAATCTCACTTGAAACAATGCAATCAAATCAATAACCATAAGATTATAGTTAAATTGTAATATAGCTCTTATTAGGAAATATCAAGTATTTTTGTCACATACAGTATTTTTTAGCCTCTACAGTATACTGTTCTAAGGAAAACTTAACCCAATCTGTTCTGTGACTGGACTGTGTAAGGAGCGAGGTTTCCAGTTCTGGGTATATTATAGACATTCAACTTAAGAGATATTGATTGGTGGAGATACCACTACAATAGTCTGCGATTACCTTTTTGTTTAAAGATTTATTTATTTATTTATTTATTTATGTATACAAGAGCTGGGGTGTAGGCCAGAGGTGTGAGATGGTGAGAGGATTCACCAGAGACAGAGAGGGGAGCAGAACAGGCAGATCAGAAATACACTGCTGATGGGAGCAGCAGGGGAGGCAGGAGAGGTCTGCTGCGCCATGTGGGAAGCTCCCTGGCTGGGGATCGAACTGGAGTTGCAGTGGCTGTGGATAGCTTCATAATGCTGAAACTTAACCCCTTTTGGGAGGCCCCTGCTATGATTATCTTAATGAAAATCTACAAATGACAAGTTGACAAAGCAACTCCTCCCAAAGCTCTCGGCAGGAGCTGAGAAGGAAGAAAGGAAGAGGGAATCAAATCTTAGCTCAGATTCCTCCCGAGACCAGGGAGTCTCCATGTCATGTCACCTGCCCGGGACAGTTTGACAACGACCTGGATGAATTGTGGGGTTGGCAAGGGACTCAGTTACTCACACCCTCTAACAAATAAGTGGTGCTTCCTTCCCAGGCTAATGAGAGTTTGCAAGTACTCCCAAGTCATTGTTCTAGCCTTGAGGATCAGCTGTGGGAGATGGGCCACAGCGGAAGAGAGCGTGGTTAAAAAAAAAGAACCAAGTCACCTGGGGTGGGTGCCCCTGGGGAAATCACCTAACTCATCTGAGTTCTTTCCTCATCTGCAAGGTGAGGAGGCTGTCCTGAGACACCTCTCCCTGACAGTGGTCAAATGCGTCCCTCTGCCATCCTCTATGTCAGAAGCATCATTGCTCAGGGTGCTTTGGTGTCTGTCTACAATGGACAGACGTGGGGCCAGGCTGGGACGGAGGGCATGGGGCAGTTGGGCTGGGGGTGCCCTGAATGAGGAGGCTGGCTGCCCCGATTCACTCTCGCCTGTACTGGCGCCATGAAGCCTAGAGACCAGTTCTTCAGGTGCTGTGGATTTTCTGGTTGGAGAAACTGGAGAATTTTAATTGTTGAAACCAAACTGATCAAGGAGCTAGTGAGTTTGGTTCCGCTGAGTCTTCCAGGAGGACCCAGGAGGAACCAGAGGTGTGCACACCTGGTGGAGACTAGAAACTCAAGCCAGACAGCCCTGGAGCAGATGCCAGGTGCCCTTTCCGACAGCACCTTCCCATCATGCCCCCGTGCCCTGTCTCTCATGGGCCCTGTCTTCACTGGCCATGTTGACGCCACACCAGCCAACGCCTCCACCCCCCTTGCTGTGGTCATTGCCTAGCATTGGATGCGTGCTACTCATTCATTCAAATGACATTTATTGAGCATTTACTGTGTGTCAGATTTTATCCGAGGCCGTTGCGATAAGACACATCTTGTCCTGAGGAAGCTTCCATCTACCCAGGAGCCAGCTTGAGGCCCATGGAGATCACTGAAACTTTTGTTTGGGCAACAGACCCCTAAACTGCCACGGCAGCTTTGCACATCTCGGAAAAATTCACACTTAAAGAGATATTTGCATACCGTTGAGAGATGCCACCAATCCCCGAAGCGCATTTATGATTTAGTTCCCCTTGATTTAATTTAACCCTCTCATTGTACAGATCAGGAAACTCAGCATAGAGAAATGACTTGTCCGAGGTCACACAGTGGGCTAGGAGTGGGCCAACCCTAGAAGCCAGGACTTCTACTCGACAGACACTGCCATGAGGCTTCCTCTCCCGTCCCTGTGCTGGGAGATCCTGGCTGGGGAGGGGCCGGTTCCCTTTTCCTCTGCCAGGCTGGGCTGGGCTTCCTCTGCTGACTACAGGGCTCCTTCCCTGCCACCCCTCTGGCATGCAGGCCAGTGGGGAGGAGCTCCCTAAACAGTTGCTCTGACCCTGACCGCCCCAACTGGTCCCCCCCAAACGTCAAGGGAAATGTTCTGGAGGGAACAGGATATGTTTTCCTGCAAAATTATTTGTCTCACAAGAATATTTGCATACTGGTGGGGACACAAATGTCATTCCTTGCCCATTTCCTCCCTAGGGAAAAGTGTTCCCATCACAGCGTTGCCCTCAAGGGAGGACGCAGCTGTGTGGGCCCAGCCCCAGCCTCAGGGGATGCTTCCTGGTAATGGGGGCTCCCTGAAGTAAGAAGGCTCCTTTCTGGGCCTCTGCTCACTTGGAGGTCTAAGCAGGAAGGGGGCTCTTGCAAATGGTCCCCTCTTGTGATCCCCTTGCTCTTTATTACACTTTCTTGGAGTTAAATTACTGAAGTTTCTGCTGCTAGAAGAGAGACTCAAGGTGATGACAGGTGAAAAATAATGGTGGTAATTACATGCCAGACATCACTCTAACCGATTTACTGTCAATCCGCGCAATTCTCACAATTACCTAGTGAGCTTAGTTTATTATCTTTTCCATTGTCCACATGAGAAATCAAGGTTTAGAGAGGTTAGAAAATGTGTCCAAGGTCACGAAGCTGATAAATACACACAGCCAGGTTTAGAGCTCAGCCCTTTTGCTGAGTTGGGACACTAAGTCTCTGTTAGAAGTGTTAGGGGGCCCCTTGGATCTAGACCTGCTTGCTAATAGAAATTCAGCCAATCACCAGTGAGAAACACACCCCACACCCTCAGAGGCTCACTGCTTTCAGGCAAGGGCTCTAGAACCAGCTGAAACCCCATGGCTATGCAGACACAGGTGGGACCTAGGACTCATTAGTATGCTGAAATGCTAATGAGGAGACTTAAGATGCTAAACAGAGATGCAAGCTATGAAGAAGCATGTAGCCCCTCGCACATGCCTCAGCGTAGCTCACCATAAAGCATGCTAAACCACTGCTCCCTGCAGCCCCTGGCCTGGGACCCAACACTGTAAAACCAGGACCCCCATCATGCCAAGTCCAGAGCTTGTCTCAGGGCATTTCCCACCCCTCTCCTATTGTGTGAGCCATAATAAACATTCTTCTCTTGAAACCCATAATTGGTCAACACCAGCCAAAGACCTTTAAGAGTCTGTAACAGGAGAAAGAGCTAGAAGGTTGGAGTCTATTCTAATGATTGAAGACTTGTGATAAAAGCCAGAACCCCTGGTATTCAAGACCACTTAGGATCCAGTCCCAGCCCCATTGCTCTCCTCCCTGCCTCCTCCCTGCCTCGCAGGACTGAAACAGCCCAGTAACATGCCCCAGCTGGTCTGCACAGACTGTCTCCTCTGCCCAGACAGCACTTTCTCATTTCTTTGTCTGAAATATCTCTTTATCCACTGAGAAGCTCTGGAAGTCCTTCCAACATGTATAGGCTGAGTTAGGTAGGCGCTTTTTTTTTTTTTTTTAAACCATGTGGCTCTCATCAAATTGTCCTCTAATTATTGGCCAACAAGTTTCTCTTACTTGGAGATTCCACTCCTAAGGGTTGGGTGTCTTACTTATTTCAGAATCCATAGCACTAAACCCAGCACTTCAGGTTTAATACACAGCAGATGACTGTTAGGATGAGGAAAGCATGTTATGTAATAATATGTACAATATGCTAAATATTTTATTAGGTAGACCATAAATATACCACAACCCAGAAGGAGTAATGCCAAAATGTTAACGATGACTTTTTAGAATTTGGAGGTTGTCAGTGATTTTTATTTCTTTGCTTGTATATCTACATTTCCCCAATTTTCCAGAATGAGCACATATTACTTTTATAATATGAAAGGAAAAAGAAAGTATTTTAAAACTGCTTTTGAATGAATAACAATAGCTAAGATTTATTGAGCACTTACCATGAACTTTGCGTCCTCTCTTCAATCTACACAATAGTTCTCTTTGGTATGCACTGCTGGCATTGTTACCATCTCACAGATGAGGACACTGAGGCCTAGAGAGGCCCAGTAACACTCACAGTGACACATACAGTAAATAGTGGACTTGAACTTGGAGCCTGTATGGCTGCCCTTCTGCAACAAGCCTATTGATGGAAGGTGGATAGATGGGGACAGTACTTTTTTAAAAAAAATCAACTTTCTATTTGGAAACAATTTCTTTTAAATATTTATTCATTTGGCCTCCCCCGGTGGCGCAGCGGTTAAGAGCTGCGCTGCGGAGCTGTCGGCAGCAGCGACGCGAGTTCGACGCCCGGCCGGGGAGAATCCCACATGGTGCGGCAGACCTCTCCTGCCTCGCCCGCTGCTCCCCTCAGCAGTGTATTTCTGATCTGCCTGTTCTGCTCCCCACTCTGCCTCTGGTGAACCCTCTCGC
>PVIJ01025317.1:0-10868 GCA_004024925.1 Scalopus aquaticus
GACTATAGGGAGGCGGGGTGGGAGAGAGACACTCAGCGGTGGGGGAGGGGGGAGGGGAGGATAAGGGCACAAAATGGAAGAGAGGAGAATACAGGGGACCATGGAGATGGATCACGGGTGAATTGGTGGTGGGCTGCCCAAGGGGAATACAAAATGTAAAAGACACAAATAACAATAAAAAAAAATGGAAAAAAAAATAGTTCCCTAGTGCTTTTCATTATAGTCACCAGCCAGATACAGAGAAATGTGAGACTGCTAACTTTGGTTATAGGTAATCTGCATTCAACTCAAACAGTAGATGTGGGGGGCCTCGCTGATGGCACAGCGGTTGAGTGCTGCGCTGTGGAGCTGTCGGCAGCCCAAGATGCGAGTTCGACGCCCGGCCAGGGAGAATCGCACAAGGTGCGGCAGACCTCTCCTGTCTCGCCCGCTGCTCCCCTCAGCAGTGTACTTCTGATCTGCCTGTTCTGCTCCCCACTCTGTCTGTGGTGAACCCTCTCGCCGCCCCACGCCTCAGTCCTGTACCCCAGCTTGTATGTATAAATAAATAAATCTTTAAAAAACAAACAAACAAACAAACAAAAAAAAAACAACAGTAGATTTGGGGGCTTTAAATTACCTTGAATCTTTTTCCTTTTGTTTTGCTTTGGTTATAAATTCTCTTTGAGAGACATAAACTTATCCATTTACTGATTCCATTGCATTTGTCTATTCAAGAATATTTGTTTAGCATGTAATGTCTGTACACGGCCTTGCGGTATGCACAGTGGGAAGTTCTAAGATGTGTTAGATTATCCTAAAGGACCACACAGTCTGGAGGGAAGTTGCAAGAAAGGCTGATGTTCTTTTCAAGTGATTTAAGGTGACCCTTAGAGCTTAAGGATGCTTTTCTAGAAGATATCCTAGTTCTTCCTAAGTCTTCCTTTTCTGGTATTCTCTGCTTAATAATTTCCTCCAGTCAGCCCTGCATGCTGCTGCCAGAATAATCTTCCCAAAGCACAGATGTGGTCAAGTTATTGTTTCTCAGTGCAGACTCATTATTGTCCGGTAAGCAAATTCTTAGCATCACTTTCCAGGCGTTTGTAAACTGGGCCCTAAATCCCTAAAGCAAATACTCTGGTTCTTTTATTGTACACATTATTCTGCCCACCAATAATATGATGGAGTCTATCCTCTTTGCCCTGAATCTCTGCACATCAAAATGTCATTCCTCATTTAAGATCTAACTAGTAACATATCCCAGCCTACCCTGCTTCTCTGGAATCTCTGCTTTTTCTTTTCTTCTGTTATCATTTGTTATATTTTAAATCTACCTTTTTGACTTCATTGTTAGTACTGTAGCACAAGGAAGCTGACTCGTTTATCTACTTACCTCCTCATTAATATAGTATGCTGGCAGTTTATTCTACTCTCATTGATTTGAATTAAACATTTTTTTATATTTTAGATTGAATAACAACATCAGTATTTTTTTTGTCTTTTGAAACCAATCAAGAGTTCTAAAAGTTTAGTTCAGTTTGAGTGTTTGTTGAGATGCACAAACTACATTGTGATATATTGTGATAGCTTTTTAAGTTACAGAGATGTATGTAGAATATTGTCCATACCATTGAGTGTTCAGTGGTGAACAGAAAATTTATTCTGAGGAAGATTCTGGATGTTGTTCAGGATGTTTGGGCATGCTGGGATACACCAGATCATTACAAGTAATGAACACCTAGTAGATGTCCAGTGATTATTTTATAGGGTGGATGGGAAGATAAGTAGAAAAGGAAGAAGTCCTTCAATTTGTAAATTATCTATAGTGGTGTTTCTATCTAGGCATGCTAGTTTTGAAGATAATTTAGTTAAGTATCGATTTCTATACTTTTATTTATTTTTTCTTTATTATTACTACTAATTACATCTTTTACATTATTGTGCATTCTCCAAAAGTTACCCACCACCGATTCACCTGTGACCCATCACATCCCTTGTGCTCTTTCCTCCCCTGTTTTGAGCGCTTATCCTCTTCCTCCCTCTCTGAATGTCTCTCTCTTATTTGGTTTCCCTATATTCCTGCTATAAGTGAAACCATTTGATATGTTTCTCTTTCCTTTTGGCTTATTTTGCTGAGCATGATCCCTTCTAGTTCCATCCATGTTGCTGCAAATTGCATGTGTTTGTCTTTTTTGATTGCTGAATAGTATTTGATTGTGTATATGTACCACATCTTCTTGATCCAGTCATCTATTTTTGGGCATCTGGGTTGTTTCCATATCTTAGTTATTGTAAACATAGGGGTTTACAGTAAACATAGGGGTGCAGTAAACATAGGGGTGCATGTATCTTTTTGGATTAATGTTTTTGTGTCCTTTGGGTAGATTCCCAAAAGTGATATTGCTGGGTCATATGGAAGCTCCATTTTTAGCAGTTTGGGGAACCGCCATACAGCTTTCCATAGTGGTTGGATCAGTTTGCATTCCCACAATTTCTACACCTTTTATATAAAATGTACTGCTCTTCCCCTAGCAAGAACTTTATTAGTTCTCCATCTGTAGAAACTCTGCTTTAATCCCCTGTCCATGATGTTGCATTTGCTTAATTTCATTGACATTCTCTTCTCAGGCAGCTCTATAGGCAGGATACAGGGTTCCCAGCTGTGTGGGGGCCGTGACAAAGGGGAGTATCCCCACTGATCTAACACTCATGAGCTCATCTTCTATGTAGCCAATTAACTAGTCTTGGGAATTGGAGGATGAGTTCTGAACTATTTCCTAATCATGCAGCCTTTGTATCTTTCTTTACTTCACCTAAATGGTCATTTGAATGGAAAAGTGGATAAATCCTATCATTTTTAATCTCACTGTCATATTTTTTTTGATTCTGATTTGGGATTATCTACATATATTACATACAACTATTTGTTGTATGTAAATGTTTTTGAAACTTTTTTTTTAATTGTCCAGAGGTTTTTTTTTCCTCACACCTGTCATGCCATGAATTCATAGGGAATGGATTCCAGCAGGTCAGGCCCCCTTTCTTTGGTTCTCAGTGTGCCTTTCTGGGTGGAGAAGGCTGGTGCTTCAGCTGAACCTAAGCAGCTTTCTTTGACCTCCTTTTTTTTCTGATCATTTTCTTTCATATGTTCAGGAAGTTCTCTTAGTTCTTAGAGTGCCTAAGATGCTCAGTACCAACGTGAGTTCTCTTGGTGGTACTCTTACCCTTGTTTGTTTAAGACAATGCCAAGTGCATTCTGGGTAACATTAGAGACTCTTCCAGTGTTGCTGTGGTAACGTGTGGGGCATTTCTTCTTTAACAGTGGCCATTCCCTGGCTGTCTACCTTATCACTCTTTCTTGTGGATTCACATGTCTATGGTCACAGGAATAGCTTCACATTTTCGAGACAGCCTAGAGATCATGCAGTAGGCACCTCTCCTCTTTCCCTTTGTATTGGTTATTTTGGCGACTTACCGGAGATGGTACTTGGTTCCCTTGAAACTTTTTGAAAAGCATAAGGTGACATATAAGAAAAGGTATTGATATCGTTCCCATTTTTCCCATTTTGCTGAGGTGGAATAGTGTGCAGTGAAAAAAGTGAGATGTCCCTAAGGGGTTACTTTACCTTATGCTAATCTTGGAATACATTTATGCTGACGTTGTTTTAAAATTTTTGTTCTGTTTTTCATTGAACAAATGATCCCCCCCCTCTTTTTTCCAATACCTTATCTAGATTTGGAGACTGACTTTCCCATAAATGAATAATTACGGAAGTGGGGGAGAGGTAAGTCAGCCAGAAATTTAACAGAGAAAAATATAGGTATGTCTTTACATTAGTCAGGGCTGTATTAGTCAAGGCCTTGTCTTATTTAACTTCATATCATTTGTGTTAGACCTGAAGTTGGAGTCTTAGTGACCTACATTGGTTTAAAATGACATGTGCACCTGACACCTCTATAATGCTACAATTTATTTAAGTAAAAAAAAAATCTAATATAAACTTCCTAATACTGTCCCTAACATCAGTCTGTAATCTCAGTTTGCTATATAGTTAGTCCCTCACACCTTGATCTGGGTCTTTGGTTCCTTACCTGAATCAAATATGTTATATGTGACTGGCAAGAAAAAGAGATACCTGTTTCCTTAACTCAATGGGATAAAGACCAGCCATCACATTGCTCCTGTGCCCGTGAGGTTTTGCCACTGTAGGTCAGACTGATGTGAGATCAATGAGAGAAAGTTTGTAGTTCTCAGACAGAGACTCATTTAGTGGATTTTGAAGAACTTTATGGGCATTAATCCTATTGATTATAAGTTTAATTTCATTGTTTATTCAGAAACACGTGGAACACTTACATATTAAAAGTTTATTAACTTATCATGTGTCTGCCTAAGGTGTGAGATAGCTATAATTTACTCACTCATCAAAAGGTATTTATTGAACATCTATTATGTCCTTGGCTTTTGATCCTTGGACCGGCAATGGCATTGTCTTGCTCTGCCTGTCTCTTTGAGATGGCCAAGTTGTGTAGATTGCCTCACACTGGTTTTGATATTCTCCTGATGCTGCTTGTAGGATCAATCTTTTGGTGCCAGTTTTATAACCTGAGGACAAATGATAGCCTGCCCTGACTCTTTCTGGGCTCCAGAGACTGCTTGTCCTGGAGGGAGTACTGGACAACTGCTGTTATTGATAGACCAAAAGGTGAAGGGCTGGAACTGTTAAGGTGCCCCCTGGAATGCCTGCCGTCACTGACAATCAAGGTGAGCAATTCCTTTGGCCCATAGGATGCTTCCTTGGGCCTAAGTGCTCTAGTGCTGTTTGTAAAGTTATGGCTCAATGTGGATGATTGGTATCAAATGTCTGGTGGAGAGTGCTGGCTGCATAAAGCATGTCTGGGGTGGTTCTGCAAAGGGCATTCTGTTCTAGATCCAGTCAGTGTTTGCTTTGTCAAGGAGTAATTAATTTTTTTTCTTTATAAAACTTTCATCTATATGAAATATAAGCTCTGTAAGATTCTTCACTAGGACACTGTCTGGATTTTGGTTTCTCTGAAAACCATTTTGGTTTTCTCTGAAACCAACCATTTTGGTTTTCTCTGAAACCAAAATCCAGACTCCTCTGATAGTTTGCCTCTCTTGTCTCAGAAAATTCATTGTACTTGCTGGTATCATTTCATACCCAAAGAGGGCATTCTAACCTTAGAATATTGCAGCTCAGCAGAGTGCCTGCCATTGCTTTTCTCTCTAAACACAGGGAGTTTGACTTCTATCTTGGCTTCTCAGGTGTTTTGGCTCCAGGGAGGATATACTCAGTTTCCATTTATTTTATAAAACTATTATGAAAATGAACCCACCCAGGTGCACACTGGGACAGAGGGACCCAGCTGCTTGCTTTCCTACCAAACCCTAATGGCTTCCTCTACATTTTTGGTTTTGTCATTCGTGAGCTATTTCCACTGAGGGAGAACTTCTGTGACATTGGGGACTTGGCAGTTGGTTAATCCTTTGGGTTTTCTTTCAGCATTGTTTGCAGTGAATGTGGGAGTCAAAGGCCCTTCAGTGCAAAGAGAATGCCAGCTTGTTTCCTGGAACCCCAAAGGATCCTGTGTCAAAGGGACTTTTTGTTTCACTAGTACTAAAAAAACCACAGGAAATCTCAGTTCAGATATTCCTATGTGGTCTCATTGTCCCATCAGATGTGACTGTGCTTAGACCTCCGTTGAATGAGGCAGGAACTAGTATCAAAAATAAATAAATGAAAGATGCCATTCCTGGCAGCTGGGATTGAGTGCACGTGGCGTGTACACCCGCATGAGATGAGCACTTCCCCGGACCTGGTGTCCAAGTGCTCCTAGCAGTGGACCCTGGGCGAGTGGATTGAAGGTAATAACAATTCTTCATACTGTTAGGAGAATTAACTGTGGCCAAATGAGTAAAGATCTGGCTACAGTGTCCTCCTCATCACAGGCATTCAGTGTTATTGAGGGACTATTAGTAAATTTTATATCCACACAGCAATTCTGTCATTTGCTAGGTATGTGAAACGGAACAAGTAATTTAATTTCCTCTGAAAGCTGGAAAGAATTACGCTTATTTTGTTGTGAGGATAACATGATACGATATATGCAAAGGGCTTAGGAAATAGTAGCATATTAAAATTAGTGGGTTGCAGCTGTGCACATGATGTCCTGCCAAGGGTTGAGGTGCCGGTCCAGGGCTGAGTAGGGCTGACATCAGACTGGGGCCTGGTGCTGAGAAAGGCCTGCCTTTTTCTAATCCATCGGCTGAGAGGGGTGCCTTTTTCTCACTTACCCTTCCAGAGAGGATATCTTTTAATGGTTTATCCCCCCAGAGAGGACACCTTAAGAAAAATTGCATGATGGGCCATATGTACTAGCAGAGGCCCTGTCAGTGGGACGAAGATGCTGAAATTACCAGTCTTCTGGAGAAAGTAGGGAGCAAGCTTTGCCTGCCTCCAACTTGGTCATTTTGTTTCAATTTCAGTGATACGGTTAACTTAGTCAGAGGAACATTTTTGTTCTTTCCTTATTTCTAAAATTTCTGTAGGATTTTCTTTGATGCCAAGGGCTATAATCCTGTCTGCCAACACCCAGCTCCTCATCACTGCCCTGCACAGGTCATTTAGGATGGATATTTGTTAAAACACTCGGAAAAGAATGGGTTAGACTGGGTGCTGCTTATTGGCTCTTGGGCCCCCACCCAGCCTTCTGTGTTCTTTGCTGCTGGGCTAGGAGTTTGAAAGGGCACGTCCCATCTCCTTCCCCAGCTTCCTTCCTGTTAGATTCTGCCAGTTAGACCCACTAGGAGGCCAGAAGTGGGAAGAAGATGAATGCTTCCAATTCCAGTTTTACAGGGGCCAATTGCAGGCAGTTGCTGGAGCAATGGCAGACTAACAGAGGAGATTCAGAGAAACCCAAATCCAATGATGACTGATTTCAACTTCTGATTTGGGACTTCTCCCAGGCTTCAGAACCAGTGGAGACAACCTCTTCAACAGAAGAGCAGATTGAACAGACTCGGGCATACAGCCCAGGAGCAAACATGTATCTCCAGCTATTACGCCTCTTCCTCTTTGTTCCTGACTTCTCCTCCTTAGTTCTCTTCCAGTTCTTTTCATACCTTTGCAACCAACTTGTGTACTCAATGTCCTCTGCTTGATGTAACTGTAGTGGTCTCAGTTTTCCTGATCTGCCTGAGTGGACTTTGTGTGTGTTGTTAATTTGTTGGGTGCTTAAGAGCTTGATAAGGTCCTCAGAATCTCAAAATGAATGGACCCTTCCTTTCTGTTTCTGATGTCTGATCTTCATCATACAAGTCAAAACTACTGATCTGACCTTTAAAATAGGTCTTCAGTCTCTAACCTCTTCCTACTCACAATAGGCCAGGTTAATTATCCAAGCACTCTAGTTCACCTGGCTCACAACTCTGCTCAAAATCCTTTAGTTTTTATGGCAGCTATTTAGCCAAGTATGGTTACCTGTGACCAAACCCCAGAGGTAAGAATCATTACTGTGGGTGCCTCTTTTGCAATCCTGACAATGCAGATGTCTGTCAGAGTATCATTCTCTCACCCTGGCCGGAAGTAAGCAGTTAACTCAGTGGTAGACAAACCAGCAGACATACCTGGCTTTATGGCATGCTACTTTATTTTATTTTATTTTTTTTCCATTTTTTTTTATTGTTATTTGTGTCTTTTACATTTTCTATTCCCCTTGGGCAGCCCACCACCAATTCACCCGTGATCCATCTCCATGGTCCCCTGTATTCTCCTCTCTTCCATGCTACTTTATTACATGTCACAGATGCATTTTATACAAATGGATGGCCTGTGGCAACCCTGCATTGGGCAAGTCTATCAGTGCCATTTTTTCAACAGCAGGTGCTCACTTTGTATCTCTATGTCACATTAAAGTGTATCTCTATGTCACATTAAAGTGTGTGTGTGTGTGTATATATATGTATATGTGTGTATATATACATATACACACATACATATATATATACATATATATATATTTCTTTTGGACATAATGCTATTACACTTTTTTAAAGGAGATTTTATTTATGCATACAAGCTGGGGTGTAGGCAAGAGGTGTGGGGGCTGGTGAGAGAATTCACCAGAGACTGGGGAGAAGAACAGGCAGATTGACTGAAATATACTGCTGAAGGGAGCAGCAGGAGAGACAGGAGAGGTCTGCTGTGCCATGTGGGAAGCTCCCTGGCGGGGGATTGAACTTGTGCTGCAGTGGCTGAGGATAACTTCACAGTGCTGTGACTTAACCCATTGCGCCACCAGGGAGGCCCACTATTGCTCTTTTAATAGACTACAGTATAGTGTAAACATAACTATTACATGCACTGGGAACCAAAATATTTGTTTTGCCTTATTGAAACCCTAGCTGTGTTGCGGTGGTCTGAGATGGAACCCAGAGCTTTGGCTCCCGGCTGCATCTCTTCCCTCCCCTCAGTAGTTCCTTGTTTAGATCAAATCAGTGCCTTTAGTACAGGCCCCAGCATTACATTGGCCCTTCTTTTCCTGGGACACTTGTCAGTTTACAAGGCCTGCCCAAGGTCCTGGAATCGGGGGATAGAGACTGGGATGTTGAAATCATGTCACTCCTTATAAACTGATGGAAATATATGTGCTGTGATGAGTGAAGATGAGCTGTAAACCTAGATAAGATTGTTATTGTCTTGGGAGGAGCATTTCTCACCCACAGGTTTTCTGACTTCCTTGAAGTAATGATTTTCGGAAATTCCCTTTTGAAGGGAATGGGGAAGTATCTCTTAAGGGAAATGAAAGAGACTTTACAGGGCCAACTGAAGGGAAAATAATACAGTTAATGTTCAAACATGGCTTATTGTTTTTGTATAAAAAACAAAATGTAAGCATTGTAAAAAAAAAAAAAGTCAAACTAGTCCAAAAAATACATAGTGGGAGAAGAAATGATCACCAAGTCCCACTTATTTCACTGTTGTTCTTTAATGAACACCCTTCTAGAGTGTTCTCAGAGCCTGTGTTATATACATGTACAATTTTACAGAAGTGGAATTGTGTTTTCTAAATTAATTTTTTCTGGCACCAAACATTGCCATGTTAACGAATATCACTATATTGGTGCTGGAAGTGGTGTGAGAACATACCTCTACATTTGTAGAGGTATGAACCTATAATCCTAAATCATCTGAGGTGTTGTAAGTCCATGCAATCTCAATAAACATAATCTAAAGGCAAAACAAAATCAAAACAAAACAAATATTGTTTTACATTATTGTTTCTAATGACTATTCATTATTCCATGCTTGTGCCATAGTTTATTTATTCAGCACATTAAATAGGAATGTTTACAGTTGTCATCTTTTAGAACATGTTAATTTTTATTATGATCTTAAATTTAAGGTGACATTAGTTCTATAACAGATAGTCTGAGATACTCTGACTAAAGCATTAGAAGTTTATTTCTCTCCTAAATAAAGTTCAGGTTCTCCCTTCATTTATTGATGGTCACCGTTAGGCACTACCCTTGGAAGAAAGACCCTGCCTTACATGATCGATTAGGGACTCAGGCTGTCCAAGACTCTGCTAACTTCAGCCTGTGTCTTCCAAGATTGCCCTGGTCTTTGGCACCCAACCAGCAGATAGTGGACGAGAGAGCAGAGGGTTGCACAATAGGTGTTTAGGGGTTAGAACTGGAAGAGGCAGGTACCCTTTCTATGTTTGTCCGATTGGCCAGGCTTAGTCACATTCAAATCAAACCTCAAAGGATACTGGGAAACATCACTTTGCTGTGTATGTGGAAGAAAAAGGAATAGGTTCTGTGAACACTGGCCAGTCTCTGCCAGAGCTCCCTCTCTGGTCACTAAATTCCTCTTTCACTTTTCCTTTCACATCTAGAACACACTTCTCCTTCCCAGAAGGAGACATGTTAGGTCACATGTAGACAGAGTGTCTGTCATAGGGGTGGAGAGGTTCTTCTGGAGCTGGTCAAGCAATCACTGACATCAGACAGGTTTATAGAAGAACAAATTTAATGACACACATATGGAGAATCTACATGAATGTAAATTCTAAATAGGACATGAGAATATTCATCAGGATGAAGGATGGGTTAGGGGCCTGTGGCTTCAAGGAGAGAAGAGGGGGACTCCCATGATGAGGAGAGGGTGGCTTGTATGGCTAAGGCCTGATGCTCTGTAATCACGTTTGCCCCGCCATTATAGACAGGTTTATCCTATAGCAAGGTTTTTTTTTTTTTTTTTAAAGAAAGGAAATAATAAAAATCAAAGCAGAACTAAATGAAATGGAAATAAAAAAAATCCAGAAAATTAATGAGAACAAAAGCTGGTTCTTTGAAAAAATAAACAAAATAGACAAACCACTAGCTAGGCTTACAAAGAAAAAACGAGAGAAAACACAAATAAATAGGATCATAAATGAAAAAGGAGAAATCACAACGGACACAGCAAAAATAAAAAATCAGAGATTACTATAAACAGCTATACGGAAACAAGTATAACAACCTAGAGGATATGGACACATTCCTAAAACCATACAATCACCCAAAACTAGACAAAGAAGATATAGAACACCTAAACAGACCAATCACAAGTAGTGAAATTGAAACAGTAATTAAAAACCTCCCAAAAAACAAAAGCCCAGGACTAGATGGTTTCACAAATGAATTCTACCAAACATTCAAAAACGAAATAGTCCCTATATTACACAAACTCTTTCAAAAAATCGAGAAGGAAGGAGTACTACCAAACACATTCTATGAAGCAAATATTACTCTAATACCGAAACCAGACAAAGACAACACAAAAAAAGAAAATTACAGACCAATCTCCCTAATGAATACTGAT
>PVIJ01025318.1:0-10864 GCA_004024925.1 Scalopus aquaticus
TCAGCAACAGACTTGTCACCAAGGACTTCTTGGGGCCTGGGATCCGCTTCTGAGTTTCACATAGGTTTTTGTTTTGTTTTATTCTGTCTTAACTGTGTTAAAATGGAATCAAAGTCAGGTCACCTGGCTTCTAGGCTGGGACCACCCACTGCAGAGCTGCATGACCTGGGGAAATCTCTTCCCTCCTCTTGGAACCTCAGGTTTTCCTTCCTTGGAATAGGGGGGTGGCACTAGACAACCTCCCAGGGACCCGCCAGCGGTCACCAACTCTCTGCTTCTCACATGCTCATCAGAGAGCAAGGAGGTCCCAGCCTGCACAGCAGGGGTGTTGTGATAGTGACCTGGTGAGCAGGGCCATCCAGGGCTGAGAAGAGACTCGGCACATGGTGAGAACACTATTAAAACACGCGCTGTCATGAGTAAAACACTACCCACCATGCTGACTTTAGTGAAAACCACATCCTCCACAAGCCCTTAACCTTATGTCAGAGTTCACATAAGAAGGCCCGACATTCCGGAGCCATCCGAGCCTCACCGGAGCTGGGGTGTGGGGTGGGGGACAGGGTCTCATGCCCCTTTGTTGCAGTCTCATCTCCACCAGACCGTGCACTCCCAGGAGCAGGACGGACATGGGCTCACTCGTTTCCCTTCCTCTCACTGGCCTAGGTGACAGGGCTGAGGGCAGAGTGGGGATGCAGGCCCCTACTGGTGCCCCTGCTGCTGAGACCCTGGTGCCCCTGAGTCTCCTGCTCAATACTCCCAGTCTCACAAATCTCATCGGTCCTTGAAAATCTCTACCAACAGTGAGGAATCAAAACAGAAACATAAGGTGCACCATTTTTTAAAAAATTAATGACATACGATTCTACCATCATTATATGTTTTTTTCAAGTATAGGTTTTTATGCCCTCAGGTGTGGTCAGCATAATTTTCCCAGCACCAAGCACCCATCGTCCTCCAGTATAGTCCATCATGCTATCCTTTGCTTCATCCACACAATAAAATACTATACTGCTGTTAAGAATAAGATAAATCTGCGTGTATTGGCATAAAACATTTAATGGAATTTGCTATTAGTTTCAGAATATTAAAAAGGCAATTATGACTATAAATGCTTAAAAAAAAAAAGGCAAGACTTGAGAGGGGATAAAAGGGGAGTTTGAAATGTCAGAAGGTTTAAGTCTCAAATTCCCCAAATTCAGATTTTTGACATTTCCTACACAGATAGCCTTCCATTCCCAGAAACATACAGTAAGTCATTCATGAAGCAACATTAAACATGGATCTCACTAATATAAGGTAATGCTTTTAAAGTAAGCTATGTAATTGACATGTTTATGAATTTATTATTCTTTTAATTTTTAATTAATTTGTTAAATAAAGGCATTTAAAAATTTCATGGGGACCTCCCTGGTGGCGCTACAGGTTAAGTGCAGCGCTGTGGAGTTGTCGGTGGCTATAGCGCGAGTTCGATGCCGGGCCGGGGAGATTCCCACCTGGCATAGCAGACCTCTCCTGCCTTGCCCGCTGCTCCCCTCAGCAGTGTATTTCGGTCGATCTGCCTGTTCTACTCCCCACTCTGTCTCTGGTGAACCCTCTCACCGCCCCACACCTCCGGCCTGCACTCCAGCAAAAATAAATAACTCTTTAAAAAAATAAATAAATAAAAATTTCATGATCCCTGCAACATTGGTCTGCATGTAACTTCTTTTTAAAGATTTATTTATTTATGCATACAAGAACTGGGGTGTAGGACAGAGGTGTGGAGTGGTGAGAAGACTCACCAGAGACACCGTGGGGAGCAGCAGGCAAGGCAGGAGAGGTCTGTTGCTCTATGTGGGGAGCTTCCTGGCCGGGTATCGAACTCATACTACAGTGGCTGCTGGGATAGCTTCATAGTGATACGACTTAACCCACTGCGCCACCAGGGAGGCCCCCTGCATGTAAATTTTTTTTTAACTTAAAAGGAACCTGAAAAGTAACACAGACTGGAGCCTCCTCTGCCTAGAAAAAAAGTCAGAAATGCAGCTTTCCACGTGGACTTTTGTCAATGTGGTCACTTCCTGTCCCTGTTTGAGAAAGTTCACAGTTCTGCTGCAGGAAAGGGTAGATTTTTAGCTCCTGGGAAATTGGTGGTTTACACATAGCCTTTTATGTATTGCTGTGTAGAAATCTGACAGGAAGGATTCTAGGCAAGTGTTGCCAAGTTGTGGATCAAAAAAAGGAATTCTACTTTTGTCTGTTGAAAAATGTTTACCTCTGCCTTGCCAGGGCCAGTGCCCAGAGGTGAAAGTCTGCTTTTCTCCCTAGCTGTGATAAAAGTGGGGCATGAGGGTGGGGGTGGCAAAGGAAACCTGGAGGAAAATTCCCTAAAATCGGGAAAGTCCCTAAGCCCAGTCCCTGCCATGTTTTCGAAGGAGCATGAATTAAAGGCCTGACTGTACCCCAAGTGGGTAAGGGTACTTTTAAGATAGGAGATTCTGAAGGGCAATTAAGACGTCCATTAACGGCCCGGGAAAAGCCCATCAAAGAATTTACGGCCTGTCGGGATGGCACCGGAGATCCTAACTGCTACATTTGCTTCTGTACATCTGCTTTGCTTAAGATAAGGATAATGTATGTTTTCCTTAAGATAGGGTAATGGTATGGATAAACATAACTGGTATGGTTAGGAAAGTATATAAGGTATGCGTAAAACCAAAACGGGGTCTTTGAGTCCCTTTGGCTCAAGGGTCCTCAGCTGAGCCAATAAACTCTATCTATACCCTACTCTGTCTCCTGTCCTCTGGTGTCCGCGATGGCCTAACAATTCAAGTCACCTTTAGTGCTTACATCATCTTCCCTAGCACAGACGGGTAACTCTGGCTGAATTAAATCTGTTGTAAGATGAGGGAATGCTCTTAAGTTAGGCAGTGTTCCTCCTTTACCAAATAACTAAGTTTGCCAGAAATCAATCTCCTTGAGTTAATGGAAAATGTTAGACTTTAGCTAGATGCTGTGTCCTTTAAAGAAGAAATAATCATTTATTCTTTCTGTGCATAAAACTTACCTATAAAAATGGAGGCCAAAGGTTTTGGGGGCAGGAAAAATCTGTTATTGCTTCCAAAACCAGAAAAATCTGGTATTGCTTCCCAGAGCCAGGTTCTCAGTTTAGTGCTCATTAACCTCTTTAATACATTTCTCTTTTACTAAACTTTGAGTTCTTTTTAAACTGTGATTATTTCAATCGATGGCGGACACTCAGGTCAGACCTGAGACATGTGGTGGCAAAGGAATGAAAGTCACTCCTCACTGTGATGAAGGAGATATAACTTAAAAATAAGGACCCACACAAGGAGCTGGGGGTAGACAGAATCAACATAACCGTTAGCACAATCCCTGAGGGCCAGCTCCTAAGTTACAAAAAATAGGTAGGAGCTAGATGGCAGTCTAGGGCCAAAGATATGGAGATTGAGCCCATTGTAGAATCTCCAGTCTCTTTTCTAATTCTAGTTAGCCAGTAAACAGACAGCCATCTTCAAAGATGAGCCCCTCCCAACTGAAAGAAGGCTCTATCAGTGCCATCCTGCAAGAACTTGGGGCAGCCATTTCTCTGCCCACCTGTGCCTATGCAGGTGCTTTTCTTTACCAACTCTGTCCCTCTACAGGGCAGTGGCCTGCCTGTCTGCCCGTGACCTGCACCATGCTGGCCTCTCTCTTAGCAAACCTGCCCCTCAGCGGGGCAGTTCTTTTTGCCCACTTGTGCCTGTGCAAGTGTCCTTTACTTCTTTTCCTAATAAACCTGTTCTTTAAGTATAACTGAGTTTCTATTTAATGGAGAAACTTGCCACGTGCCGCCGAAGGGAGCTCTGGTGAAACCTTTCCCAGAGTGAACCCAAGGACCCCGCTCAGCTCTCAAATCCATCTACTCTAAAACGACATCAACTGGCCACTATTTAACTAATTTGCAATTGATGGAGGAGATATAACACAAAATAAGATTAGAACAAGACCCACACAAGAAAGTGGGGGTAGAATAAATCAACATAACCATTAGCACTCTGCTTTCAAATCCATCGACCCTAAAACGACATCACAATCAGTAAATTTTACAGTTTAAACATAAATGTAAAAAGCAGCAAGAAAAGAAAGGCCGGGAGCTGACTTCGCCTGGGTGTCTCCACTGATTCTGGAATTGAGCCCCGGGGGCTCCCGGAGGCCAGACCCTCAAAGGACTGGGAGTGGGAGCGGGTTGCTCCTCTCTCTGGGCCCTGGTCGGTCCTTCCTGCCCTAAACCCGCTCTCCGCCCCGAGTTAGCCCGGGTACTTCCTCCCCGCTCCAGCTTGGCAGCAGGTAAGACGGGCAGATAACCCAAATTCCCCATCTCTCCTCCCCATTCCTGCTCACTGGCGCGCCTTGCCCAGCCAGGAACCACGGCGGGAACTCACCGTCAGCACCGCGAAGATAAGGATTCCCCGCGCCGCCCTTCGGGCTGGGACACATCCAGTCGCCGCCCCGGAGCCGGCCAGTGTGCTTGCCCCCGGCTGCCCCATGCAGCGGAGCTGATCAGAATCGGTGTGGACTCACGGAGGCGCAGGGGTAAGAGTGGCGCGCGACGCGTAATGCCGGCGCTTTTATCCCCTCCGCTCTCCAGGAGAGGCAGGAGAGGCGGGATTGGGATCCGGTCTGAGTCAGCGGGGCGTGGTGGCCACCCCACGGGAAGAGTGGGTGGAAGGGGACCAAAGGGCCCCTGGCTGCACTGGGAGAGCAGTTTTTCGAAAGGGAATGAGGAGTTGGGGGGCGGGGTGGGGTGGGGAGGAGAAGTCTCCCAGATGCTGGGCCCCCTGCTGTGACCAGAGATTACAGATCGGTATTCGGGACCTGTTCTGATCCCCTCCTTTCCAGGGGCCACGCGCCTCACGCTTAGTCCTAAACGACCCGGCCCTGACCGTGGCCTTCTGTCAACTCTCAGCTTCTACTCCTGTCCCCCAGGGCCTCTTTGACGGGGCAGGGTGGCATGTCGTCGTGCCCAGAGGCACTGCAACTGCAACCAGAGACTTGATCTTAGCATCTCAGTATACTGCGCCAGGCAGAGAGCAGACTCTCAAAGAACCCAAAGGGCCAAGACTGGGGAGTTTAAGTCCAGGGCCCCTGCCCCACCTTCAAGGTCACGGCCTTTCACCTTTTGATCTTAGGTTTTCATGCTGCCTCATCTTAACACTTTGTGGTCCGCTCACGTATAAATACGTGTTCATCTAGTCTCCAGTGTTTCATGCCACAGTGGATTATTTGGAACTATTAGGAGCTATTTCTTTGATCGTATTCAGTCTAGAAGCTTTACACATTGTTTTGGTGAAAGTGGAAGGTGTTTTATGAGAGATATTACAGTTTTTTTAATATCCAGTAGTTCAGGAGTTGTGTGTGTTTTATTGAATGCTTATACCATTCATGCGGTAGCACAGAAAATGGCCAGCACATGAAGTGTTAACCCTGTTGCTCCATCTGTCAGACAAGCCCCAGAAACTCACTTCAGCTTCTCTTCTGGATTTTCCTTCCCTGGTAGATTCTTTAAAGCTCTTGGAAAACAGAAGCCCCCAGAGACTACTTAGCCCAGGAAACTTGATGGGCCTAGAGGAGAAAGTCCCCACAGGGCCAGGGCCTTGCTGTTCCCCTGCCCAGCACTGTGCAGGGGCTGGCTCTTCAGGACGTGAATGTCTGTGTGGCATCAGGGCCCGACCTCACCACCCAGAGTCCCACTGGGCAGTGCCACATGCATGTCATAAAGACACAGGTTTAGGTCCCTCCGACCATTCTCCCTAGTTTGCAGGACCAAGCAATAGTCAAGCTCTGTCCACCCCACTCCTCACAGGTGTGGGCATCTTCCTCTATTCTCCATTTCCTCCTCTAGTGTCTGGGGTTCGCCTTTGATATCTGCAGGCCCAGTCGTGAGTTCCTGTTGGTATGAAAAGTAGAATTGGGGACCCTTTTTCAACTGTCTGCAGCAATAGGGTGAACTCCTCCCTTGCTCCTTTTCTTCCTTACATTCCTCATTCCTTCTCTCCTTCCCTTCTTCCTTTCTTTTTAAATTGAATTTTTATATGTACCAAAAGTAGAAAAGCATACAATAAACTTTAATGTCCTCCTAATCTTGCCTATAAAATAGAATAAAAGAATTGTAAGTGCAGTCAAGGGCCCTCCCAAAAAGCTCATCAACCACCTGTCTCTCCATGTAGTAAATTCTCTCTTTTCAAATCTCTCAGGAGAACCAGAGGAATACCTTCTTGATCAAAGCTGGCAGCATATGGAGAGAGTGGAAAGCTACGAAGTACCTTATTAATGTTCAGTTATGACAGAGGAAAGCCTTGGCTTACTGGTTTTGCTTATAAGACCCTCTTATGACCTGACCTCTTACCAGCTTCTCCATCTGTCTCCTTTACTCTCCTTTTACATGAAGACCATTTCCCTGACCTACAGTCAAGTTAGTGGTTGTTGTTTCATCTCATCCCATTGAATGTGTCCTTGTTACCATATTCCTTGTGTCCCAGGCCTCACTCTTTTTTCTTCTCTACCATCCTTATTGCAGTTACCTTAAGGTTCTTTCTTTTTTCCCATTCATCCAAAGGATTTCTCCTTTTCTGGAATACAGTCACCATTATCTCTACTATTCACTTGACACAAGCATCTGTTATCTTCTATTTTCCTTTTGCAGATACATATGTTCTCACTCAACAACTCTGTTAACAAAAAAAAATTCCTAATTCTTCTCTGCCTTTTACATCAGGTATCTTTGTTTTCCACCTTGTACTTTATACATGTTGTCACATAAAACAAAGTTTTGCTCAATTAATGTTCATGATCTTGATCTTGTGGTGATGGAAACTTGACCCAAAACATTTTCTTTACTAAGAGTATTTAAGCACCCCAAATACCTGTTATTTCTAACTTGATGAAGGTGATCATTCCTGTAACCTGGGGCCCAAGGACGATCAACAGGGGCTATTCTCAGCCTTTCTTTCTCGGCCACACTTGGCTTGTATCAGGTAGAATACAAAGAAATGCCCTTCCTCTTACACATGGAAATGATATAATGTGCTGCCACAAACAGGACTGAAGGATTTGGAAAACTCAGAGTTTGCTTTGCTGCTGCCATCAGAGAACCCGAAAGCAGCAAGATAAAAGTGATTGGTCACTATTGGGCCCAAAGACAAGCTGCCTCAGCTGTGCCTAAGTGGCTGGTTATTTTATACTGAAAGAAAGTAAAAAAACAGGAGATCTAAGAATGTGTGTTTTTTTTTGGGGGGGGTTCTAATTATCTATCTCCCTAAAAATAGGACATCTCTGTGCTGGTCCAGGAGGTAGGAGACAGACTTACTGTCTTATCACCCCAAGTGTTCAAGGTCTGTTTTTGATGTTTATGTTAATAAGCGCTGAAAAATTCTTTATCCTTTAAACTGCAAAGTTTTTTTTGTTGTTGTTGTTCTGTTTTTCAATCCTAAATGTATTGCCCTCTTTCTAGGGAGGATTCAAATAACCAGATGATAGGTTACATTTGTCTATGTATGGGCCTTGGTGTGCCCGAAATAAAGTTTGCCTTTTCTCTTATTAATCTCTCATATGTTAGTTTCATTATTTTCTATCCTACAGAAAGAAGATTAGATTCTTCCCCACATCACCTAAATGGTTCTGCAATAAGATTATTAGTAGACTTTTTAGTAGAAGACTTGGAGACCAGAAGACAGTGGGTGATACATTTTAAACTGCTGGAAGAAAAAGCAATGTATTAAGAATCCTAATTCTTCAAAAAAGGAGGGAGAAATTTAGACACAGATAAACAAAAACTGAAGAAGTTCATCAGCACTAGACCTGCCCACAAGAAATGCTAAAGGGATTTTTTTCAAGTGAAAGGAAAATAAGCCAGACAGTAAGTTGAACTCATACAAAAATACAAGAGTCTCAAATAAAATTATTTGTATATATTACAAATATAAATCTGTATTATGTAATTTGGGTTCATAGTTCCACTTTTTAAATTATTTTAATTTTTTAAATGACAAAAGCATAAACATAATTATAAGTCCATGTTAATGGGTATACAATATTTAAAGGTGTAATTTATACCATTAATGACAAAGTGGAAGGAGAAAGTTGTTAACAATTTTTTTTATGTGATTGAAATGGTTGTCAATTTAAAATAAATTGTTACAACTTTAGGCAGTTATATACAATTCTTTCAGATGACAAGACACAAATATTTATGAAAAGGGAATTCCACCAGACTCTTGAAGGGGCAACTATTTACTGAGAGCAATTAATTAACAATTGCTATTATTAGGCATTCAAATATATGAAACTTATATTTTCATATCATACTTTAGAAATAATTAGTAAGAAAATATTGCCATTTTGACTATCCCCTGAATGTACCTTGCTTTGCTTTAGAAAAAGGTAAAATAATATCCAGACTTTCTACTTTTACTTAACAGAAAAATTGCATAGCCCATCCTGCAGCATGCCAACCAGGAAATGCCGCCTGGCCCGGGTGTCAGGACAAAGGCTGGGGTCTGAGAACCGGGTGGAGTGGTGGGCTCTGCAGAGTCCCTAGGTCTGGGAGCTTTACAGGATAAGGTCACAAGGTTTGAGCAGGCTGGGCTTTAGGCCAAAGAAAATACAGTGTTTTAGTGATTATAAGGAGGTAGTAAGAAAAGTCTTCTACTCCATCCTGTAAACATTTTACAAGTAGGAATTTCTTAATTGTGTAGAGACATTCTCCAAACACCCTCAGTGCATAGGAAGGAAATGTTTTTATTTCTCTTCTACCATTTGTAGGCTAGAATTAGATATACAGCGCTCAGCAGGCCCCACAATGGCTGTACAAGCTCTGCTTCTCTGCGCCCCGGGGCAGGCTGCTCCATTAGTCTGGCCTTTGCACTCTGGCTGGGTATCCTAATAAATTCTTTTCCGTAACTTTATCCTGTCCTCGGTGAATTCTTTCATATTCGCCCCACAGGCCGCCTTTTGCCCTCAGGACTCCCTGCACTGTTATACCTGGCCCCATTGAGAGGTGCAGGGTACAGTGCGCCTCTGGCCCCACTGAGGCTGGTTCTGGCTGTGGCTCCCCCGCTCACATGCCCTGGGCCGCAGGGGAGCAGAAACCCCTACCTGTCTGCCCTGCTGCCAGCAGCTGTTGGGGCAGCCTGGGCCTGTCCTCAGACAGCACGCTTGGGTGGTCTGCCAAGCCCAGCAGCGGGCTTGCCTGTGCTGGGGGCTGCCTGCTGCTTTCACAAGTGGCCTGCCTGGGCTGGCAGACTGCCCCCCCAACACCAGGGGAGTGGGGGGGGGTTACCCATAGCTGGGGGGCTGAGGCCACAAGCATCAGAGCAAACAAACTGGTCATGTCCAGGGGCCTCCAGGCCCACTTTCAGTTGCATTTAGTTTTAACTTCTCCATCTACCTCCTGACTGTTCATTTTTAACTTCAAGTATGTGTTTTAAAGTCTTTGTATGTTAATTTAATTATCTTTGTCATTTCTTTCAGTTTCAATTGATTTTTTTCCTGCTCCAGGTGATATTTTCCTGCTTCTTTCATGCCTTGTAATTTTTTTTTATTAAATGCTAACTGGTAAATTTTACTTTCTGGGATATTAATTTTACTGTATTCTCTTAAAAAGGGTTGGGGATTGTCTGTTCACAGTGATGAAAATTTAATATCAGTTTAATCTTCCAGTGTTTTCTCTAAAATTTTATGCCATGGCTATTTTTGTTTTATATTGAGGCTAAATTTCTTAACCATTGAGGAACTAGTATTTAAGTTCTGGTAGGTAGCCGGCGCGCTTTTGTGAATGTGTCCACTTGTTGGAATGGCAGCATGGAAGACGCCACCCCAGCTGAGCCTCCCGCTGGTCCAACTGCTGATTTCTGGTGGTCCCCCTCAGCCTGGGGAGGGTCCCTCTCTGCTGCACTGATCAGCACTCGCCAGGCACTGGAGGGTCCCCCACCAACACACCCCCCCCCTCCTGCTGTGCCTTCTACCCCAGCATAAGCTCTGTGTAGCTGCTCCTTCTCCAGTTCTCTGCCTGCACTTGGCCTCATGGAACTCCTGTCTGTCTCCCCAACAGAAGCCACAGGACCTTCTAGCCATCACTAGGGACCTCTTGTGTGTACTGGGAGGGTGCTGGTGCTCACCTGCAAGGAGATGCTGAGCCCCTCCTTCCGGGAGGTCTGGGCCCTGAGGGAGGGGAACGAGTGAGCCCATGTCCATCCCGCTCACAGTCTGGTGGAGGAGATGAGACCAGGGACTCACCTGCAACAAAGGGGCATGAGACCCTGTCCCCCACCCCACACCCCAGCTGCGGTGAGGCTCGGATGGCTCCGGAATGTCGGGCCTTCTTATGTGGACTCTGACATAAGGTTAAGCGCTTGTGGAGGATGTGGTTTTCACTAAAGTCAGCATTGTGGGTAGTGTTTTACTCATGACAGCGCGTGTTTTAATACTGTTCTCACCATGTGCCGAGTCTCTTCTCAGCCCTGGATGGCCCCGCTCACCAGGTCACTATCACAACACCCCTACTGTGCAGGCTGGGACCTCCTTGCTCTCTGATGAGCATGTGAGAAGCAGAGAGTTGGTGACCGCTGGCGGGTCCCTGGGAGGTCGTCTAGTGCCACCCCCCTATTTCAAGGAAGGAAAACCTGAGGTTCCAAGAGGAGGGAAGAGATTTCCCCAGGTCATGCAGCTCTGCAGTGGGTGGTCCCAGCCTAGAAGCCAGGTGACCTGACTTTGATTCCATTTTAACACAGTTAAGACAGAATAAAACAAAACAAAAACCTATGTGAAACTCAGAAGCGGATCCCAGGCCCCAAGAAGTCCTTGGTGACAAGTCTGTTGCTGA
>PVIJ01025319.1:0-10864 GCA_004024925.1 Scalopus aquaticus
ATAGCAAAGGTATGGAAGCAACCCAGATGTCCAAAAATAGATGATTGGATCCAGAAGATGTGGTACATATACACAATGGAGTACTATTCAGCATGGAAAGAAGATAAACACATGCAATTTGCAGCGACATGGATGGAATTAGAGGGGATCATACTCAGTGAAATAAGCCAGAAAGAAAGAGAAAAATATCTAATGGTTTCACTTATAACAGGACTATAGGGAGGCCGGGTGGGAGAGAGACAATCAGTGGGGGGGGAGGGGGGTGAGGAGGGAGTCGGAGGGAGGGAAGGGAAAGGGCACAAAATGGAATAGAAAAGAACACAAGGGACCATGGAGCTGGATCACGGGTGAATTGGTGGTGGGCTACCCAAGGGGAATGCAAAATGTAAAAGACATAAATAACAATAAAATATATATTATATAAAAAAAATTATAACATTCCTTACTGGTCATTGCCTAGAGCCTGATACAGGGCAGGAAGGGCACTAAAACCAGCCTAGGATACTGTCCAAACAGTCCACAGGTCACTATCCTAGTTCTTTACTCTTGTGTCAATTGCAAGACTACTCAGTCTCAGAAAACAACAATGTTGGGATTTTTTTAACAAAGCAGGGAAAAACAGTCACTGAGACCAAAAAGGCCATTTACCTCACCCAAAGTAATGTCCAGTCTTTTTAAGTCCCAAATAAAAAACAACTAAGACAGCATATTCCCACTGCTGAGGACATGGAGCGCCACTCCTGAACAACAGGCCTCGTGTCCAAGATGGAGTCTTTTGTCTCTGCAGCCATGAAAGAGCCAGACTGTAGGCCAGGTTCCAACTCACGAGGACAACAGAAGACACAACAGGAGATCCTCCCTGAGCTGCCATGATGTCCCAGCACAACACCAGACCGGCAACACTCCAAGTAATAGCTACAGCTGCCAAATGGCCCAACAAACAGCCTCATTCATGCATTTTAACAAGGCAGCAGCTCCGGGTCTTTGCCTTCTCTCCTCAGCTGTAACAACAGCAAAACCGGGAGCAGTTAGTTGCTTGGCTACTTGCAAAGCCTTCAAATTTTTCCTCTGGAACATTGGCGCAGAGGGGGCCAAAGTCACTGAAGATCCAAAGATGCTCAATCCAGAACTCTGCATCCTGGCAGCTGAACCTCTCTCTGCTCCTGCCAGCCCTTACATTTTTTCTCAGTCTCCGCCCCAAGCCGGGATAATTTTTAGCATTTTTCCTAGGACTATTTTTCCTCATCAGTGGCCCCCTCCAGGGGACACCTCCTATAATGGACTTTGGCCTCAGTCATGGTTCAGACTCTGAAGATTTGAGTCTTTTTGGGATTAAATTTTTTTCATCAGTGGTTTTGAATCCTGGCTGCACAATGGAACCATCTTTTTTTTCTTTCTTTTTTTTTTTAGTTACAATACATGTCCATAGTCCAATACAATTAAACTGAATGTCCAGAGTGATGATTGATCAGAAAGAAAACAAGAATAAAGAACAATTTTTAAAATCTTTATCAGTAGATCAAAGGCCATTTAGAGGAGAGTATAAATTAGATGTAGCTGATTGGTTTCTTTGTATCTCAGAGCACAACATGTTGAAATAATAAGGATTGTTGTTATAAAACTTTTAGAATTCACTCTCAGGTTTTCTGAGTAAGAAGACAAGGCTACAATGGACCTGGTTGTGGCCCTGGTGCTCTTTCTCTCCTGTTTGCTCCTCCTCTCTCTCTGGAAACAGACTTCTGAGAGGGGGAAGCTCCCACCTGGCCCCACGCCACTTCCTGTTATTGGAAATATCCTACAGTTAGATGTTAAGGACATCAGCAAATCTATAAGCAACGTGAGTATGTTTTGCATTCTACCTGGGGCTTATAAATGGTAAGTAAATTAACTTAAATTTAAAAAAAAAACTTTATTTTCCCCCTCCATTTTTATAATAAGATATTAGCATGGTAACATGCTATTAAAGTAGGTTATTGGGAATCAAATGCTTCTTGTTGTTTTGATATTTCTCTTGCCTTTTCCAGTGTCCTTGCTAAAATATTGGAGTGAGTGGAGTGAGTAGACAAACAGGTTTTTGTATGGTAGAATTAAAAACATAAAGCTATAAAGAGAGGAGTGTTGCTACCTTCTTTGTTCTACTACCATTTGCTATGATTTTGGTGGAAGGTAAATGGTAATGGAGTGTTTTGTGATCGTAGATTTTATTCCAGAAGTCATCTAGTGCAGGCTAGTTGAGACTGTTACTAAATGTAAGGTCTGTGAAGAAGCACATTATGTGTGTATCAGGAGAGGGCTCTGTGCCTGGGATCAGAGGAGGGAGTGAGGAGACCTCATCAGAAGGACCCATTGTGGGAACGTCATTGACCCGGGTCTGCACACAGCTGGTGTCTGATCTCAGGGAGTGTTTCAGGTGGAAGAAATTGTTCTTCCTTAGATGCTACCACCCCGACAATGCCTCTATGGTGCCCATTCTGTCTGTGTTAGTTATACCAGCAGCTCACAAACTGGCTGGGTGTTAGAATTACCTGAACTGGTCTTTTTTTTTTCCTGTTTTTTAAAATCTAATTTTATTTAATTTATATCATTTACATTATTATGTATCCCCTGTACGTTTCCCACCACCAATTCACCCGTGAACCATCACCATAATTCCTTGTGATCTTTTCTCCCCTATTTTTGTCCCTCTTCCTTCCCCTCCCTCCAGAATGTCTCTTATTTGTGGTTGCCTTCTAGTTTTTGTTTTTCCTTTTGATTTGTGTGCTATTTTCTCCTTCTGATTTCTCTTTGTCTCTCTTATATTCCTCCTATAAGTGAGACCATTAGATAGTTTTCTTTTTCTTGTGTCTTATCCCTTCTAGCTCTGTCCATGTTGCTGTGAATTGCATTAACTTACCATTTTTGATTGCTGAGTAGTATTCCATTGTGTACACGTACCACATCTTCTTGATCCAGTCATCAATTTTTGGGCATTTGGGTTGTTTCCATATTTTAGCTATTGTAAATAGTGCTACAATAAACATAGGTGTGCATGTGCCCTTTGAATTACTGTTTTTGTGCCCTTTGGGTATATGCCTAGGAGTGGAATTGCTGGGTTGTATGGAAGCTCCATTTTTAGTTTTTTGAGAAACTGCCATACAGCTTTCCATAGAGGGTGGACCAGTTTGCAGTCCCACCAACAGTGTAGAAACGTCCTTTTTCTCCACATCATCACCAACATTTGTTGTTTTTTGTTTTTTTATTGTGTGTCATTCTTGTTGGTTTAAGGTGGTATCTCATTGTGGTTTTTATTTGTATTTCCTTGATTATGAGGGATGTTGAACATTTTTTCATATGCCTGTTGGCCATTTGCATTTCTTCTTTGGAGAAGTATCTTTTAAGTTCTTCTGCCAATTTTTTGACTGGATTTTTTGCTTTGTTTTTGTTGAGTCATGTGAGTTCTTTGTAGATTTTTGTGATCAGTCCCTTGTCTGTTGTATGGAGTACAAGTATTTTCTTCCAGGCAGTGGGCTGTCTATTTGTTTTGGCTAATTTCTCTTTTGCTGTACAGAAGCTTTTTAGTTTGATGTAACCCCAGCTGTTTATCTTTTCCTTCTCTGTCTTTGCTTTGGGTGGTGTGTCTTTCAAAATGTTACTAAGATGTATGTCATGTAGTGTCTTGCCTATGTTTTCTTCTATGTATCTTATGGTTTTGGGTCTTATGTCCAAGTCTCTTATCCATTTTGAATTGGTTTTTGTGTATGGCATGAGATAGTGTCTAGTTTCATTTTTCTGCAGGTAGTTGTCAGTTTTCCCAGCACCATTGTTGAAAAACTGTCCTTGTTACATTGCATGTTCTTTGCAACTTTATTAAAGATTAGCTCCCCATATATATGTGGGTTTATTTCTGGGTTTTCTACTCGATTCCATTGGTCTGTGTGTCTATTTTTGTTCCAGTACCATGCAGTATTTTTATTTTTATTTATTTATTTATTTTTTATTGTTATTAATGTCTTTTACATTTTGTATTCCCCTTGGGTAGCCCACCACCAATTCACCCGTGCCCCCTCCCCCCCGGCCCCGGCTGAGTGTCTCTCTCCTATTTGGTTTCCCTGTAGTCCTGTTATAAGTGAAACCATTCGATCCCATGCAGTATTTTTAATTATGGCTTTGTAGTATAGCTTGAAGTCTGGGAGGATGATACCTCCATTCTTCTTTTTGGTGAGGAGGGTTTTGGCTATTCAAGATTTTTTGTGGTTCCACATGAACTTCATCACTATTCGTTATATCTCTTTGAAGAATGTCATTGAGATTTTTATTGGAATAGCGTTGAATCTGTGAATTGCTTTTGATAGTATGGCCATTTTAATAATGTCGATTGTTCCAATCCATGAGCAGGGGATGTCTTTCCATTTCCTTGTGTCTTCTTCTATTTCTTTTAATAGTGTTTTATAGTTCCTTGTATAAGTCCTTTACCTCTTTTGTTAGGTTTATTCCCAGGTATTTGATTTTTTTTTTGTTTCATTTTTAAAAAGGGTGGTTTTCTTGATTTTCTCTCTATGTATTGATTGTTTGCATATACGAAAGCTACTGATTTTTGTGTGTTGATTTTGTATCCTGCTACTTTACTAAATTGATTGATTATTTTGATTAGTTTTTCTGTGGAGTTTTTCGGGTTCTTTATGTATATTATCATATCGTCTGCAAATAGTGATAGCTTTGCTTCATCTCTCCCTATTTGGATTCCTTGTATGCTTTTCTTCTGTCTTATTGCTCTGGCTAGAACTTCCACTATTATACTGAAAAGCAGTGGTGACAATGGACAACCTCATCTTCTTCCAGATTTCAAGGAAAGGCTTTCAATTTTTCACTGTTGAGAATGATATTGGCTGTGGGTTTGTCATATATAGCCTTTATCATGTTGAGGTATGTTCCTCCTATCCCTATAATTCAAGGACTTTCATCATAAATGAATGTTGGACTTTGTCAGATGCTTTCTCAGTATCTATTGATATGATCATATGGTTTTTATGTTTCTTTTTGTTGATGTGTTGGATTACATTAGTTGATTTTCTGATATTGAATCATCCTTGTGATCCTGGGATAAATCCCACTTGGTCGTGATGAATTATCTTTTTGGTGCATTGTTGGATTCTATTAGCTAAAATTTTATTGAGTATTTTTGCATCAGTGTTCATTAGAGAGAATGGCCTGTAGTTTTCTTTTTTGTTGTTGTCCTGTTCGGTTTTGGTATTAGGGTAAGGCTGACTTCATAGAACATATTTGGTAGTATTCCTTCCATCTTAATTTTTTGAAAGAGTTTGTAAGATAGGCACTAGCTAATTTATGAATGTTTGGCAAAATTCACTTGTGAATCCATTTGGTCCTGGGCATTTGTTTTGGGGGAGTGTTTGATTACTGTTTCTATTTCAGTGCTTGTAATTTGTCTGTTTAGGTGCTCTGTGTCTTCTTTATCTAATTTTGGATGGCTATATTGTCCTAGGAATTTGTCCATTGCTTGCAGATTGTTGAACTTGTTTGCATATAGATTTTCATAGTAGTCTCTGATTATTTTTTTATTTCTCCTGAGTCTGTTGTAATTTCTCCTCTTTCATTTATGATCCTACTTATTGTGTTTTCTCCTGTTTTTTCTTTGTGTGTCTGGCTAGAGGTTTTGTCTATTTTGTTATTTTTTCGAAGAACCAACTTTTGGTTTCATTGATCTTTTGAATTGTTTTTTTAATTTCTGCTTTGATTTTTATTATTTCCTCTATTGGTTTTTGGGTTTTTTTGTTGTTCTTTTTCTAATTCTTTGACATGAGAGATTAAGTTGTTCTTTTGGGTTGTTTCTTGACGTGAGCCTGTATTGCTATGTACTTTCCTCTCCATACTGCTTTTGCTGTGTCCCATACATTCTGGAAGGTGGTGTCCTCATTATCATTCAACTCAAAGTATTTTTTAATTTCTTCTTTGATCTCCTCATTAATCCAGTGGTCTTCCAGTAGTATGGATTTCAATCTCCATGTAGAGGGAGGATTCCTTGTTTTCTTTTCATGGTTTATTTCTAGTTTAATGCCTTTATTTTTATTTTTTTAAAAATATTTATTTATTTATGCATACAAGCTGGGGTGCAGGCCAGAGGTATGGGGTGGTGAGAGGATTCACCAGAGACAGAGTGGGGAGCAGAACAGGCAGATCGACTGAAGTACACTGCTGAGGGGAGCAGCGGGCAAGACAGGAAAGGTCTGCTGCACCATGTAGGAATCTCCCTGGCCGGGTATCGAACTCGGCTGTAGTGGCTCTGGATAGCTTCATAGTGTTGCACTTAACCCATTGTGCCACCAGGGAGGCACTCTAGTTTAATGCCTTTATGATCAGAGAAGATAGTTGGAATGATTTTGATCTTGATGAGTCTGTTGATGTTTGTTTAGTGGCCCAATATGTGATCGATTCTGGAGAATGATCCATGTGCACTTGAGAAAAACGTGAACTCAGATTTTTTTGGGTGCAGTGTCCTATAGATGTCTGTTAAGCCCATGAGGTCTTTATTTAGGACTTGAATGCCCTTGTTTATTTTTTGTTTCGTTGATCTGTCCAGTGGTAACAGTGCAGTATTGAAGTCTCCTAATATGTATGTATTCTCTCTGGTGTCTGTTTTCAGAGCTGATAATAATTGTCTTATATATTTTGGTGCTCCTTCATTTGGTGCATATATGTTTATGAGGGTGATATCTTCTTGATGCATTGTCCCCTTAATCATTATGTAGTGTCCACCTATGTCTCTTCTTCTTTTTTTTTTGTTTCAAGTCTATTTCATCTGATAAAGGTGTAGCTGTTCCTGCCTTCTTTTTTGGTCCATTTGCCTGTACGATTGTTTTCCAACTTTTTACTTTCAGTCTATTTTTATCTTTTGTGGTTAAATGTGTATCCTGGAGACAGCAGAAGGTTAAGTTCTGTTTTTGATCCGTCCTGCTACTCTGTCTTTCTGTTGGTGAGTTTAGTCCATTTACATTTATAGTTAATATTGATACCTTGGCATCTACATTTGCCATTTTGTTTGTCTTTTTGTGATTTTATCACTTGTCTTATTCTGATCTTCTTACTCATTCCTCTGTTGATTTTGGCTTTAGGACTTCTTGTAGGATTTTTTGGAGTGGAGGTTTAGTCATGGCCAATTTCTAGAGTTTCTGTTTGTCTGGGAAGATCCTTATTCTTTCTTCGTAGAGGAAGGAGAGCTTTGAGGGGTAAAGTATTCTTGATTGGCATTTGTTATCTTGAAGTTTGTTGAATATGTCCCTCCATTCTCTTCTTGCCCATCTCTCAGTATCGGGGCAGGACCCCCTGCCAATCCTTTGGCCCTGTACTTATATTCTCTCTGGGACCCTGCTATGGCAGGCAGGTCTGCTCCCAGCCCTCTTTCCGCTTTACTTGGAAGGTTCTCAGTCAGGATTTGCGGCCCGGTACTCCACACACGCACAAACTGCTCAAACTTCCTGTTTGTGCAGTGCCTTCCCACTCTCAGTACCCGGGCAGGACACCTTGCTGTTCCTTTGGACCCTGGTTAGTATTCTCTCCAGAGCTTGCAATGGTGGGTGGGATCTACTCCTGGCCCCCTTTCCTCTCAGCTCCTAAACTGTCAGTTTGGGATTTGAAACTGGGCACAGGGTTCACCAAGAGATTTTCCTACCGCTTTCAATCAGGCTGATACTCCTAATATGTAGGCTGATAATCTGTTTTCTGGCTATATTTGGTATCCATTTTCTTGATTGTGTCTGAAGGCGATGAGGTCAGCCTCTTCACTCAGCCACCAGCCATCTTCTTTTCCTGAATTGGTTTTCAAAATACAAAAATCTAGAATTCACCACAGGATTACTGTATCAGAACTCCCACAGGACAGTGTAGGTGATCCTGAAGCCATCAGCTGGGTTTTGGTCCAAAGGGGGAATCTGAGGATATTTGTCAGGATCGGAGAACAATTAAGGGTTCAAATTAGGATCTTTTATGTAGTGGCCTAGAAATAAATTGATATTGTCTCTTCTCAGTTTCCTTATTTGTCCGTCAGGTAAATAAACTTGCTGAAGTTTTAAATAGGAAGGTAATAGTAACCAGTGCATCAAATACTTAGGCTAGGTCATTCCTGGCACATCCCAGGTGATCCATAAATGGCAGCTCAAACAATCACCCATGTTTATTTATTTTTTTAAGATTTATTTATTTATGCATACAAGCTGGGGTACAGGCCAGAGGTGTGGGGCGGCAAGAGGGTTCATCAGAGACAGATTAGGGAGCAGAATAGGCAGATTGACAGAAATACACTCCTAAGGATAGCAGCGGGCGAGGCAGGAGAGGTCTGCAACGCCATGTGGGAATCTCCCCTGCTGAGCGTGGAACTTGTGTGTCGCTGCTGCTGCCCCCGCCAGCTCTACAGCACAGTGCTTAAACACTGCGCCACTGGGGAGGCCCAATCACCCATATTTATTTATTAAATTCCGAAATACTCAGGCTGTGTGGGGCCGCCTAACCAATATGAAAATCGTATTCTGAATTAGGTTCAGTACATTATTAAGTAGTGACTTCTTTGGTTCTATGCACGTCCTTTCCCAGCTCTCCAAAGCCTATGGCCCTGTGTTCATGCTATATTTTGGCATGAAGCCCACTGTGGTGTTGCACGGATATGAAGCAGTGAAGGAAGCACTGATTGATATGGGAGAGGACTTTACTGGAAGAGGCAATTTCCCACTGGCTGAAAGAATTAATGGAGGAGATGGTAGGTGTGAGTGTGCATTATGCACCATTGATTACAGAGTTCAGAAGGATGCAGAATGGAGACTTGAAGAGCTCCTCAAGTATACTTTACCCATCCCCTTAACTGTTAAGTCTCAGTTTCTTCCTCCTTACAAGGACCCCATCCCAGTTTATATATGATAACTCTTTCAGGAGTTATTTTCAGCAATGGGAAGAAATGGAAGGAGATTCGCTGCTTCTGCCTCATGACCTTGAGGAATTTTGGGATGGGGAAGAGGAGCATTGAGGACTGAGTTCAAGAGGAAGCCCGCTGCCTCGTGGAGGAGTTGAGAAAAACCAATTGTGGGTGATTGTCTATTCTGTAGCTGTGGCCTTAACAGACTGTGTTCTCTAGTAGCATCCTGGGAACATTTCAGGGTAGCCAATATCTTTCATTCGGGGCAGTGGTTGTTAACCCTTGTGTGGAGATAGGGAGTTTGAATCAGGAGTCAAGAAGTATGCTTGTGTGTGTATTCATCATTGTGTGCAAAACATAGGTATAAAGAGTCATTTTATCTCTTTCTCTTCTGAGGTCCATTTGTTTTTAAATGAAAAATCATGAGGAACAGTGAGTCATTTTCTGAAAGAGTGAGAGAACCGTGTTTCATACTACAGCACATGTCACCAGGGTGGCAAGCCAGGTGTTGTGGTGGAAATGCCCTCGTGAAACAATTCAAATGTGATTTCACGTCATTGGATTTTTATATGGTCAGAACTCGCACCCATATGACAGTCACTTCCCCAGCCCAGGTCTATAGTTCTGGCCAGTAACGCCATCTGTTGATAGATTTTAATCACATGGGTGTGTCCTAGTGCTAATCTAATCAATCATGGTTTCTCTGTTTTTCATTTTATTGCATTTAAGAAGTATTTTCTCACTTTTCAAAATTCTTGATCAGGTAATTACTATTATTCATTTTCTAAGGGATCACTTTCTGGATATTTATTTCAGGCCTTTTCTGAGACATGTTTCCTGCTTTGTTGTATGTTTTTTAACTTTGTGTTGGGATCCACACATTAAGTAAAGGAACAATCTCCCTGTCTTTATGGATTGCCTTTGTGTAAGGCAAAGTTGTACCAAGTATCCTGGTCATATTTTCCGGGGGATTCTGAATTTTTTTTCTGTACATGCAATATCTGTGTGACACTGTGAGCACCTTCACAGTTAGTGAGGCTACCAATTTCTTTGAAATAGGAGCTTGAAATTTATGCTCCTCTGTGTACTTCAGCTCCTTAGCTGACTTCACAGAATTTATAAGGAGAATTTCAGACCCTATGTCATTGCTAGGTCAATGTTTTCATGTAGCAATGAATGGCACTTTCTATTCGGTCATCATCTTGATGTCACTGTGCTGCAATACTTTGAGTCTATCAATTGTAATGACATCTAGAGGTGTGTATTTTATTTTTATTTTATATGTATTTTACATCATTCTTCCTTTTGTACAATGCATGCTTTCTCTTTTCACATGTTATCCCCATAAAATTCCCACCATCAATTCACCTGTGCGCCATCACCATAGTCCCTTGTGTTCTTCCCTCCCTTTTTTATCCCTCTCCCTCCCCCTGCCCTGCAAAGTGTCTCTTGTAGTAGTTACCTATTGATTTTGTTTTTTAATTTATTGTAGTTATTTTTTTTCCCGATCCCTTATTTGGTTCCCCTATATCCCTCCTATAAGTGAAACCATCCGATATTTTTCTTTTCCTTCTCGCTTATTTCACTGTGCATAACCCCTTCTAGCTCCATCCATGTTGCTGCGAATGGCAGGAGTTTATAATTTTTGATTGCTGATAGTATTCCATTGTGTATATGCACCACATTTCTTTTTATTTTTTTATTTTTTTTATTTTTTATTTTTTTTAGTGTTATTTATGTCTTTTACATTTTGTATTCCCCTTGGGCAACCCACCACCAATTCACCCGTGATCCATCTCCATGGTCCCCTGTATTCTCCTCTCTTCCATTTTGTGCCCTTATCCTCCCCTCCCCCCACCCCCCCCACCGCTGAGTGTCTCTCTCCCACCCAGCCTCCCTATAGTCCTGTTATAAGTGAAACCATTCGATATTTTTCTTTTTCTTTCTGGCTTATTTCACTGAGTATGA
>PVIJ01025320.1:0-10861 GCA_004024925.1 Scalopus aquaticus
GCGGCGAGAGGGTTCACCAGAGATGGAGCGGGGAGCAGAACAGGCAGATCAGAAATACACTGCTGAGGGGAGCAGCGGGCTAGGCAGGAGAGGTCTGCCGCACCATGTGGGATTCTCCCTGGCCGGGCATCGAACTCGCGTCGCCGCTCCCGACAGCTCCACAGCGCAGCGCTTAACCGCTGCGCCACCGGGGAGGCCCTAAGTCATCATTTTATATTAGTAATTTTTGGTCTGAAAGTTCTGATATTTTCCATTTTTTCACTTTAAAATCCTTTTTTTCCTACACTTCATATTTAATTTTAATTTTTACGGTTACTATTTCTCTTTTAAATTCATTTTTAACTTTTAAAAATTAGATTGATGTAGTATATTTTCATTACTATTAATGGCTCTCTTCCTTATCATTGGAAGACATGGAAACTTCCTTGCCTTGAGTTTTCAAAACCAAAGAACATTTACTTACACTGAAATAGAAAGGCTGAAAACTTCTTAGGATTTGCTATTTTGTATTCATTTGTTTTGCTTTTACTTATAGAAAATGTCATTTTTACTCCCACATTAATCACATTCACATGTTGGCAGGTTGTGGCTAGACAACTCTGTTTCTTTAATCACTGGGAAATGTCTGTCAATGCCTTCATATAGCTAATCAGGACCACTGGAGGCAAGTCCATTTCTCCTTGCCTCTGTGAGCTGTTCTTCCCAGGTGTCTACTATGTCACATCATAGGACATCCATGCAATAAATGTGCTGATGAAGGGCTAGATCCTATCTGTGTCATGCTGATATCACTTAATGGTATGGAACATGAACTATGTTTATCATCTTATATTCAGAAAAAAAAATTACTGATCAAAGTTAATGAAACTAATTCAATTGATTGTTGCAACTTCCACATATGCAAAAATGAACATAGCAACACGAGATTTATAAAAATGAGTAAGGTTTGACTGACTTGCAAGTGCGCATAAAATGGAGGGAGAAATAAGATATTCAGTGATGTGGCAAACTGAGACATGATATAAGTCTTAAGAAAAGTAACTCTGGCCCCTATTCTGGATTATGAGAAAAAGAAAAGTTTTAAGGCATCAGGAAAGGATTCGTACAAAACAATAACAGTTGGGCAAAGATTTAAAGAATGGATAAGCTTTAGACCTGATCAGAGCAGCTGTGGCTTTCTAGGTAAAGGGAACAAACAGAGAAAGCTTCAGAGAAATGTAGGAGATGGGGAGTAGTCCAGAGGACAGACAAGGTGATTTGGGAAGTAGCTTCAATGAAAATGTGGAGGCACCAATGATTATCTATGGTATGAATGGGGTTAAGAATGTGAGCATTGGGGCTTCCCTGGTGTTGCAAGGGGTTAAGTCTCAGCAGCTATGGGCAGCCACTGCAGTATGAGTTAGATCCCTGGCCAGGGAGCTCACCCACATGGTGCAGCAGACCTCTCCTGCCTCACCCGCTGCTCCCCTCAGCAGTGTATTTCTGTCGATCTGCCTGTTCTGCTCCCCACTCTGTCTCTGGTGAATCCTCTCACCTCCCCACACCTCTAGTCTACATCCCTGCTTCTATGCATAAATAAATAAATCTTAAAAAAAAAAAAAAAGAATGTGATGAGTGACAAAAGCAAATGCCTTCCTTGACCCCAAGGTGTACTGTGTGTACTGCCTTTGGGATTTTAGCTGACTACAGAGTGTCAGGCAGAGCAGAGGAACTGGAAGGTGGGAACACTCTTTTAAAACCCCAAGAAAAAGGCAATGAGGGCCTCCTAAAAGGGTGACGACTTCATTGGAAAAAATAGATTATTTAATTTGTATTATTTGCCCGTAAGATAGCATCAAATGTGTAGGCCAACTCTCTGACTCTGAAGTCTCCTGTTAAATCTACCTACTATGCTCTAGGTGTCTTTTGTAGTAAATCATAATTTGTCGTCACACACTTATTTGAATGTCCGTTTCTAAGCAATAAGATCCAGGATTGCAGTACTATCTTGCTTGTAACACCCAAGACATCTCCATCCATAGCAATATTTACTAGATTTAAATGAATGTTGGATAAATAAGTGCAGACTAAAGAATGAAAAACTCAGGTAGAAAACTGAGTGGATGGGATTGGTGTGAGTAGTACAGGGGAAAGGAGAAATTTTTTGAACTACTTCAAGAAATAAAGATAGGGGATTGTGCATTGGATAAAATAAGAAAGTCAGAAAAAGCAACTCACTGAGAGAAAGATATGCATAATGTTTTATTTTAATCTTTAATATATTTAATTTAATATACTGCACAGTATTTACCAAAAAGCTCAACTAGTTCGATAGATTTTGTTTTTAATTCCACTCTCTAATACTTAATTGTTCTTTCAAAGAATTTTTAAAATAGTTCATCTGAGTCAAACTGATGACTTTTCTTTTGCCAATTAATTGGTAATATTTTAAAAATATTCTCTAAGGTTACACCCAGTAAAACCATGATCTTGGATAACAAATGACCATAACAATCTGTTCACTAGTTGGGCTTTTTTTTTCCCTTTAATTAAACAAATTTGCAGAAGAGGTCTCTTAATTTGGACACCATAAATCTCTAGGTTCACAAATTTTTGAAGTAAATGCTCAGCCACCATGGCTAATGCTCAAAACAAATTGTTTAAACCTCTGACTTCTTATTCACCTTAGCAGATGGATAGCAGTAACCGAATTACTGTCCTCTGTTTAAAATGAGTTTCTCATTTCCATCAGAACAAAATAAGTCCCTTTTAAAAAATCCATTAAAAATTATAAAAAGCATTCTGAATCAATAAACAAACAAAAAAGCCCAAGAATATGAGGGTTTTAAATTATCTATGTTCATATAGGACTAATAGCAGTGGAATGATATGCTGAAAATATAGAGAACTACCTCTGAGATTGTTATCTGTGTGTTCTATCCTGTCTTCAAACAAGAACTTAAATGGAATAATTCCAAATCAAGAAATCAGGGAAACTTTTGCTACAGTTAGAAAAAAAAATGTTTTATGGAATTAGCTATCTATTTTCTGTCTTTTCCTTATTCATACCTCAAGATTCGAAATCATTACCCTATAAAATATACATTGCTGTTTTTAAAAGATTTACTTATTTATGCATACAAGCCGGGGTACAGACCAGAGGTGTGGGGCGGCGAGAGGGTTCACCAGAGACAGAGTGGGGAGCAGATCAGGCAGATGGACGGAAACACACTGCTGAGGGGAGCAGCGGGCAAGGCAGGAGAGGTCTGCTGCGCCATGTGGGACTCTCCCAGACCAGGCTTTGAATTTGCGTTGCCGCTACGGACAGCTCCACAGTGCAGCGCTTAACCCACCAAACTTGTGCCACCAAGGAGGCCCCGCTGTTTAGTTTGTAAATTAAAATCCCAAGCTTTAAATTCAGTAAATAAGCCTTAAAAAGTATAAGGAAGATAGTGCAGTTAAATAAGTACATCTCAAAAGTTAGCTGCCTATTCTATACCAACACAGGACTTGTATATAACCAACAATTCTGAAAAATTTTCCCCAAGGAAAAGAAGTGCAATAATCTGAAATTCAAGAAATGTGTCACACAGAAATGAAAAATGACTTCAGTGCTATGAGGTTGGAGAATTGCCTCTCAGTAACTTAGTGAACTTAGGACTTGCCTGCTTCATAATTTGGTAACCTTCAATAAAAATAACAATAGTGATTATAACACCTGAAATATGAAAAGCACATAACATTACCCATCAAAATCCAAAAAAGTAACAAAGCCCATATTATTTTGTTTTACTCATGCATACACATTTGAAAAAGAGGCAACCCAAAGCTTCATATTTATTTTTCTAAAATCATGTTAATTTCTTATTTATTTCAGGCATTACTAGAGACTCAAAATTTACTGCGCACTCAGGTTGCAAATTTTACCTTCAACCTTGGATTTTCAGGGAAGTTTTACCACACAGGTAAGAAGGAGCTTTGTGTTCTCAGGCAGCTACATATAAATAGGAGAGAGGATTTTAATTGTTTCATAAGTAGGAGAAGTAGAATATCCATTCTGATAATGGGGAAATTTGGGGTACATTATGTGAGAAGCCAAATTCAAAATCAATGAGCTTGTTTACTTTGGCAAATACTGTTAGAATCAAGGGCAAAAGAGGAAGAGAAATTGACATTTTCAAGTCAGTAAGAAACTAGACCATTATTCTAAGTGTGATTATGCCTCTTGTTAGCCTTAGAGTCTAAGTAGAAAACACAGAGATGATGATGGAGGTGATGAGGAGGATCGAATAATAATGATGATAATACAATAACAATAATAATGTTTTAAAGTGTCTGATAGTGAGGTTGACAGACATTTTGGTACATATACTTTTTCTTTGGAAAAATCTGTTGATAAGGGGAAATGTTTGTAGTCCCCCAGTTTACTGGACTTTAAGGATTGTCTTACTTTGTTCTCCTTCACACAATTTTCCCCTGAAAACATTATATATAATCTGGCCCAATATGTATTCAAACCATCACAGTTTGGTTTGCATTTGTTTCCATCTTCATTAAGTTCCACTTGCGTTTCAGCTCAGTCTCAGCTTTCCTCAAATTAGCCAAATGTGACTATTAGCCACACACTACTCTGTGTTCTAATATTTCGCACCTCTTTAACCATCTTCACCTGCAGAATTTGGCTCATTTTCTGGGTATCGACATTATGATGTCTGGCACTAGTATAGAGAAAATGATGTGCTTAAAAGTGATTGTCTCATAATAATCACAAGAATGCCCCCAAAATGATATGTGACAGCCTTTGTTAAGGTAGTACCTGCTCTGTGCTCCTGATTTGGCATCTCTGGTGTAAGATATAATGCTTTGTTCAGGGCTAAGCACTGTTGTCCCTAGATGGTCACAGTGAGTACTTTTCATAATATTCTCTATGCACCCACACAGTTTTATTGACTCAGTAAGAGATACCCCATGCAGGAGCCCCCTGGTGGCGCAAGGGGTTAAGTCTCAGCACTATGAAGCTATCTGCAGCCACTGCAGCAAGAGTTCGATCCCCGGTCAGAGCGCTGACCCACATGGCACAGCAGACCTGTCCTGTCTCCCCACTGCTCTCCTCAGCAGTATATGTCAGTATATCTGCCTGTTCTGCTCCCCACTCTGTCTCTGGTGAATCCTCTCACCCCCAACCCCACACCTCTGGCCTACATCCCAGCTCTTGTATGCGTAAATAAATAAATCTTTAGGGAAAAAAAAAGATACCCCATGCAAATGTAATCTTTAATTATTATAAATACAGCTTATTTACTCAAAGAGGCCCTTTTAATGTTTACCCTAAATGGCTCAGCATGGTTTATTAGAATATGAAGCAAAAACATCTTATTGGTTTTTCCTTAATGCTTTTCCCCTCCTGCTTTGAAACATGTAAACCTGTTTAAAGTAATAGAAGAAAAATTATTATTTGGACCAATTGATAAATCAAATGATTGGATATTTTAAAAGGACATTTTACAGAAAGAAATTTGGGTCATCATATCTGCACACACAAAGCAATTCCAGCTTACAATTTTGAAAATAGACATGGTTTTGTAATTGTTCTTCAAAAAACCCCTCAAGAAATGAATTCAGAACTAAGAAGCTCTGACTATGAAGTTATAAACCAGATAACTCTCTAGGCTGTACCTACTCATGCAGGCAAAGAAAAATGGAATTATTTGGAGTTCACACACAAACAATACTATTTTGTCTTAAATAGCTTTATAGTGTAAGTAAAGCCGTTCTGTTGGCTGAAATATATCTGGATAACTGCCTCAGATTTTATTTGCTTTTCATATCCAGACCTATTAAACCTGCCAGACAGTCACTGACTTAATGTATCAGCACCAAGCAGCTTATACCACTTCCCATTTCTTCTTTATAATCCTGAACTTATACCCAATGCACATCTACTAGGAAATGAACCACACACTAGTTAATATCATAGGGCTAGTTCTCAGAGGAAGATGCCTCCCCCACAAGATATATTTTAATTATATCTCTTAAATGGACCTTACTGACTCTTTATGTCGTCACTAACCTAACAAAAATAATAGAACATATTTCTGTGTAGTTATTGTAGAGATCAAGCAATGCATATAAATTTTGTACGTCCTACATGCTTAATTCCCTGCCTAAATTTGAAACGTTAATTCATTTGCTACTTTATGTGCAGAATCATTGAAATGCATGCAGAACATATTTCAGGAGTGTGATCATTTTATATTGAGCACTTATTAACTCACTCAAAGATACTGAGGTTTCTTCCTGAAATATCAGGAGCTCATGCCACTTCCCTAGTTAGTCACATTACTATCTGGAGCTTTAGGTGGACAGAAAAAAAATCACAAATCAGAAAAGAGCTTTCTTTATGCACTTGGCTATGATGTGTAACCCCGAGGAGCTGGCCTTGTCGCAATGTCTGTACTCCTGCAGGACAATCTGATTTCCCAACACATGAGGATGCTGATTGATGAGCCTCATTGTTTTGAAGACATTTAATCACATGTGCCCAGGGTAATAATGATAGATTCTGCATTTTGTAAGCTGCTTCTCTTATTTTTATTTCCCATGTATTCCTTCCTGTTCAGTTTCTCTGTCCTTCACATGCAAAAAACAATCTCTCCCCAAAAGAACATATCATTAAGCCTTTCCTAAAAGTCATTCATGGGTGCCAAATTGAAAGAGGAAGGACATACTGTTCATTAAAAGGAAAAAAATAAAAATATGGAGTTTTCAGTAAAAACTTGTAGTCTGCAAATGTTTAAAGCTTTATTAGAATGGCACAGTGAAAATTCAATTGAAAAATTGAGACATTGCAGCACTAAGATGCCTTATAGTGATGAAGGATTCCAAATATGATTTTCTGTAGAACATGATTTCCGGTGGCAATCACTGCCATGCCTTGTAATTAATAATACACTAATTATGACTTAATTACTTCACAGATAATATTTGCACAGTGGGTTAATATCAGTCTTTTCCATGACAGTTCATTTCAGAAAAAATAACCTTTGTATGAAATCATTACCTTTCAAGCTTGAAAGTAAGGTAGTGTTACATTCATTCTTCTTGTTTTGCTTTTTCTTTTCTGCATAAACTATTAGTCTGTAGACTAGATATTGAAATGCTGCTTTTGTTTAAATCTAGGTTCTGACATGTCACTAGCTGTATGAAAATAAAAAGATTACTTAAGCTTTCTGTGCCTCACAAGTGAGAATAATATTAATACTAATGAAAATAACATCTCTCTCATCTAGAACAGTGATAGCATGTTATAAGTACTATATAAGTATTATTATTACCTTACAAGTTGTATATGAATCAAGGATTATTAAATAAAGAGAAGCATATACAAGTCTCACAACTTTTCTAACATTGGAGCTATCGATAGCTTTAATCAACTTTTACAGCCATATACTTTTTGTATAGTATAATATTTAAAATGTGTTTATTATATACCTACATGGAATGCAGCAGGTCCAGTGTGCAATGAAAATTATAATGAGCAAATATAAGGCAGAAATTTGTATAAAACTTATAATGCAGACACTAGAGTTTTATGTATCTTATTTTAATGTTATAACTTTGCCTTATGGAAGTTAACCTATTGCCCAGATGTTGCTAAAATTGCTCTTATTTTGGCAGACTTAAAGAACTTTTAGAAGAATATGATTTTCTCCTAACAGATCCTCCAGAAGTGATAACAAAGGAATAAACTCTTAAATATTTATATCTAAACAAAAAAAACTTTTTATTCTTGGGGAATCAGGAAAAGTAAAAAGGTATAACTTTAAATGAGAACAAAAAAATATATTTATTTTTTTAAGATTTATTTATTTATGCATACAAGCGGGGGTACAGGCCAGAGGCGTGGGGTGGTGAGAGGGATCACCAGAGACAGAGTGGGGAGCAGAACAGGCAGATCAACAGAAATACACTGCTGAGGGGAGCAGTGGGCAAGGCAAGAGAGGTCTGCCCCACCATGTGGGAATCTCCTGGGCTGGGCGTCGAACTCGTGTCGCCGCTGCTGACAGCTCCACAGCTCAGCGCTTAACCACTGCACCACCAGGGAGGCCCAACAAAAAATATATTTTTAATTCACAATGACGTCAATCTAAATCAGATGAGGTTGTAAGTGAAACATCAGCCTGGACACAGACACTTCAGTGGTCTGTAACTCATTAAATATGGCCATATATGAACTGGAAATTATATTTTCATGTGTAATTTAAGCATAAAATGGATATAGAAAATATGGGTTTACAGCAAAGCAAAATTTTAATATTGTCATTTAGCTGGCTTTGAAAACATTGAAATTATGCTTTGGTCCCTCAGAATAACTAGGCATTTTACATTTCATTAAACTCTTTCTAGTGTCACAAATTTGTCTCACATGCCTTTGAATAATGTAGCCTGTATAAATAAGGTAAAGACTGATGAAAATCAATGCATGAAGTAAAAAACAAAAAAATAGATTTAAATTGTCCATTTTGTGGGGAGTGTTTTTATATTAACACAACCTCTGGCATTGGAAAAAAATCTTAAGATTTTATGGTTAGTCATGCATCTGTTTATATCAATAATCTGCTAAAAAAAATTTTTCATTGAATAATTGACCTCCCTCCTGGTCAAGTATGCTTTATGTGCTTCTTGCCACTTCCAGCAACAATCAGTGGAGCTTAAAGCGAATGGAACTACTTCTCAAACATTCTATATTCGGAGCACAATAAAAGGTTGGGAGAAATATCAATTCACTCATTGCATATGACATCAAGTAGCTTTTTCTAACCTATGTCTTAGTCTGCTAAATTATGACCACGAAAACATCTGGTGTGTAGCATAAAAACACTTCATGCTTAAAATCCATGTGAGGAAGTGATAAGCTTTTCTTCATTTGCATCTCAATATTTGATATTAACAAAAGTCAATGAATTGTGAGTCAGTGGTAGTAACAATTTTATCTGAAGTCAACAAAAATTAACAGAATTCCATGTTCATCTTATTCCTAGATCTTTATCACTTTCAAAATTTCTATTTATTTACCCTTTGACTAGTAGCAACTATTATAGCAGTAATGGTGCCAAATCTGATTAAAACAGGTGGCCTTTTCACCTTTTAAGGACTATATTATTTGTGTTATCTCAGAAATAGTGCATATACGCAATGCACACAAAGCGTGGCAAGTATTTCAGCAGACATGTGAAGGCTTTAAAATTCACTGACTTTATATTAATGCAGACTGAATTAAATTATGCATTTATTTGCTGCTGAGGAAGTGGCAGGTTACAGTACAGATTGAAGGGACCCATTACCTTATATTAAGAAATTAATGATCCCAGCAGGCAATATTTTTGAAAATGTGTAAAAATATATAAATTTTATAAACTGTAAGTATAAGTCAGTTGATGTGATTTTTTTCTTTAACGGAGTTTTAAAATAATATTTCAAATAGAATAGTTACCCACAGTCATTTCTCCCAGATATTATTTTTAAGAAAAAACAGATGCTACTATTTATGAAGTGCTTACTATCTGCAAGTCACAATTGTAAGTATTTTAAAAAACTGATTTTATGGGGCCTCCCTGGTGGCGTAGCAGTTAAGCACTGCACTGTGGAGCTGTCGGCAGCAGCGACGCAAGTTCGACGCCCAGCCAGGGAGATTCCCACATGGCACAGAGACCTTTCCTTCCTCTCCTGCTGCTCCCCTCAGTGGTGTGTTTCCATCAATCTGCCTGTGCTGCTCCCCACTCTGTCTCTGGTGAACCCTCTCGCCGCCCCATGCCTCTGGCCTGTACCCCAGCTTGTATGCATAAATAAATAAATCTTTAAAAAAAAAACTGATTTCATGGGCTCTTCAAAAAGATGCTATCACACAGGATTTTATATCCCCACTTTAAAGTTAGAAAGAGAGACTCAGCGAAATTAACCTGTCCAGTATCACATAGTCAAGTAAATGGCATAAACACAGGCTCTACTTAAGGTATTGAGGCACCCCAAATATGTACCAAAACAAGTAGCCATATACTTGTTTTAACTACTGACTAGCACAATCAGTGAAGTCTTTACTAAATGGCACAGACATGGAATATTAAGAGAAGATTCTTTTTTACATTTAATATTTATCCACTTTAATACAAAATCAAGTAGCCTCCCATTTGTTTCCTAACTATTTATATCACCTGTCTGTGCTTTTCACACTTTTTCAATAAAAATGTATTATTTATCACCATCAACAAATTAGCAAACCAGTTAAATTTCAAGATCACTTTTTAGACTTATATACAGGAATACTTTTAAAAGTAAAAAGAATCATCATCTCTAGTCAGGATTCCCCTCTGCGTGCAATAAGAGAATTAATGGTTGAAACTTTTGAACCAAAAATAAAATGCATTGAAATAATTAGTCCTGCCTTTTCAGTACCATCATATGCTAGCAATTCTGAACAATGCCAGTGATAAAATAAAGGTCTCAAGTTCCAACTAAACTATCTGTACACGTGATAACCACGCCTTCCCCTGCCCATCCCAGCCACTGACCACTTTGTCTCATATAATTTAGACTGTGCTCATATTTTGATTAAAAACAACATGATTTGGGCCTCCCCAGTGGCGCAGCGGTTGAGCGCTGCGCTGTGGAGCTGTCGGCAGCGGCGACGCGAGTTCGACGCCCAGCCGGGGAGAGTCCCACATGGTGCGGCAGACCTCTCCTGCCTCGCCCGCTTCTCCCCTCAGCAGTGTATTTCTGATCTGCCTGTTCTGCTACCCGCTCTGTCTCTGGTGAACCCTCTCGCCGCCCCACGGCTCTGGCTTGTACCCCAGCTTGTATGTATAAATAAAAAAAATAAAATCTT
>PVIJ01025322.1:0-10859 GCA_004024925.1 Scalopus aquaticus
AAACAGGAAAGCTACAGCCCGGAAGTTCATATATGGAGCTCGTGCGGCGTGATCACTGAGACCGGTCAAAGTCAGTTTGCCCAGTTTGCCCATTGCCTTGATTGTAACAACTTACTCTGTAAGATGATTGGTGGAACAACTGTATAAAAAGAGAACAATAAAGAGGTTGGGGAGAGAAGAATGAGGAGAAGAACAAAGAGGGAAAAGAATAAAGAGACCATTTTGAAGATCACCTCCGAGTCGCGTCTTTCTTCCTGCTGGACAGGGGACCGCGCGCGACAGATACCAACGCCAGCCTCAGTTTCCCTCAGCCAATAAAAGGAAACAGTTTGAGGAAAAGGAAAGTGGTTTAATTTGTCGACAAATGAGGGGAGTGGCAGACTCATGTCTGAAAGCCCACTGTCCTGCTCTCTGGCAGGCTGCAGGGTTATTTATACAACGGCAAAAAAAGGGGAGCTGGGCAAGGATTTGCAAAGGGGAGGGGAAGTGGTCTATGTGGAGCTGGTGGGCCCCAGCTTGCTTTCTTCAACAACTTCTGTTTGACTCCCTTTCCCTTGGAATGCAAGGAGAGGAGCCCATCAGACAAGGGGGATTACAAAGGTTGGGGTAAGACAAACTTTTATGCTTAAAAAGCCAAACCAAACACATGCCAGTTGGGATTTAGAGACCATTTGCCCCCTGCAAGTCTAGGGTAGAGACCATTTGCCCCCTGCAATAAATCAAGTTTTACCAGTAATTCACAGTCTGAGACTTTCCCTTGGTATGTGGCTAAGTTTGACCAAGGCAAATGTGGCTTGCAAGTTGAGAGGGGGTTTTATCGCTCTTATAGTCAAGGCTTTTCACTGCCAAGCCTTTTCTGCTTTTTAATTCTTTTCCTGGTACAGTAACTCGCTAAGGGCCCATAGCTGCATCACAGCGAGTTTCCCAAGGGAGTTTCTCCATGAGACAGACATGTTAGCTATATTTAAAAGAGCAGGTTTATTAGAGAAAGGGACAGAAGAATAGAGGATCCTTGCATAGACACAAAGAGGCAGGAAAGGCTGCCCATTTGAGGGGGCAGGTTAGGTTTTATCATTTTCTTTCATTCAGGAGGGGCTCATCTTCGTGGATGACTTTGTTACAGGGCAGGGAGAGGGATACTCTAGAACCCCCGCTCTAAATAGATTCTGCTGCATCTGCTGCATCAAGATAAAACATAACCTTTAGTGGAAAAAAACTTTAATACAATTAGTGTGTGATACAGAAAAGACAGAGAATATAGTTTCCAAATCAAGCACCCAAAGTTACCCATCACCTGTTGGGGATCCATCCAAATGGGATTGGCCCAAAACAAGCCTCAAAAGCCTGCCACAAGTCTGAAGCACCTCCCGGTGGGGAGCCATAGAAAAGGATCCGAATCAGTCAGATAAGTCCATGGGGAAAAGAACAAAATCAAAACCCAGATCAACATTGCCATCGTCACCTCCCTAAGGGTCTCTCACCCACAGCTGTTACAATCAGTCCAGGCCAGCGTAGCTTCTTCACATGTCTCTCTGCTCCTTGGGCCTCTTCTGAGTCTCCATCCTGCTTCCTTCTTTTCCAGTCTCCTCTCTCTCCAGCTTCTTATCTCTTCTGTTCTGCTCTACCCTTCCTTGGGTGGGACAGCGAAGCTGGAACCCTCCTTTTTTCCTGGGCACCACCCCATTTCAGCTTGTGTGTTGCTTATTTTGAATGACTAGAATTTGAAAGGGAACCAAAGATTCTATAATGGACTCAATCTCCTTATCTTCACCTTCTGCTCAGCAGTCTGATACCTACTTGATCTGATGCTTTGTAACTTAAGGCTGTACCTAAGGAACCTAAGGATTGTTGGTTATCACTGAGTTAATGGTTATGTTGATTCCTTCCACCCCCACCTTTTTGTGTGAGTCTTGTGATGCCTTTAATGTTTATTTCCACCATCAGAAAAAATTTGTAAACATTTAGTTGATGCATTTATCTTTTTGTGTCACACCACACACACACACACACACACACACACACACACACACACACACACACAAAATCATGCTTTAACCTTCCCGTAAAAGTTAAATCATAAATCTTAACACCCAGGATTGAGAGGCTGGATACCAACTGAACAGAAAGGTCTTTACCTGGAAATGATGGAGGAGATATAATGCAAAATAAGATTAGAACTACACCCACACAAGGAAGTGGGGGTAGAAGAAATCAACATAACCATTAGCACAATCCCTAAGTGCCAGGTCCTAAGTTACAAAGCATAGGGAGGGCTTTGTAGGAGCTAGACAGCAGTCTCTAGGGCCAAAGATATGGAAATTGAGCCCATTGTAGAATCTCCAGTCCCTTTCCTAATTCTAGCTAGCCAGTAAACAGACAACCATCCTCTAGGATGAGCCCTCCCAACTGAAAGAGGGTTCTATCAGTGCCATCCGGGCAAGAACTCTGGGCAGCCATTTCTCTGCCCACCTGTGCCTATGCAGGTACTTTCCTTTACCAACTCTGTCACTCTGCAGGGCAGCGGCCTGGCTCTCTGCCCGTGACTTGCACCATGCAGGCCTCTCTTAGCAAACCTGCCCCTCAAGGGGCAGCTCTTTCTGCCTGCTTCTGTCTGTACAAGTGTCCTTTATCTCCTTGTCCTAATAAACCTGTTCTTTAAGTATAACTGAGTCTCTGTCTCGTGGAGAAACTTGCCGCGTGCCGCCACAGGCAGCTCTGGTGAAACCTTTCCCAGAGTGAACCCAAGGACCCTGCTCTGCTCTCTAATCCATCGACTCTAAAACAGCCTCATAAACAACCATCAATTTATGCTTTGTACATCATGGTTGTCATTTTTTTGAGTTAATGGGTTTTGGATAGTGGGGTCCTTGGGTTCACTCTGGGAAAGGTTTCACCAGAGTTTCCCTTTCAGCGGAACAAGTTGAATTTCTCCACGAGACAGAAAAAATGTTAGTTATATTTAAAAGAATAGGTTTACTGGGAAAGGGACAGAAGAATAAAGAACATTTGCATAGACACAAGAAGGCAGAAAGAGCTGCCCTGAAAGGGACAGGTTTGCTAAGAGAGAGGCCTGCATGGGTGCACGCGGGTGGCCTTGAAAAGAGCTGCCTCTGCTGAGGGAGTCAGTGAGGAGAAGCCCCAGCCTGGTACAGGTCACGGGCAGGCAGGAAGGTGGGCCCCAGGAAAAAGGGAGTGTTCCTGAACCAGGAAAGTTTAACAAACAGGAAAGCCTTGGCAAAAAACTTAGCCTCATATACCGAGGATGAGAGTGGTGATGATATCGATTTTGAGAGTCAATGGAGAGTGGGGTTCGACTCTCAAAATCTACATAAGTAAGACCCCAGCCTGCAATCACCCCTGCTTGTAAATTACTGACAAGACCCAAAGCTGTGAGTTACTGATAAGACCCCTGCCTGTGAACAGACCCCTCCCCTTAAAGTTACTCTTCCCTAAACCCACCAAAAGTCACATGGAAACTGCCTTGTGTAAAAGCTTCTTCTCTTTGCTCGGGGGCCCTAAGTCTTTAGAGGTGACCTCCTGGGCCCACCAATTTCTCCTGGGCTCACCGGTGTAATAAATCTCCTATGCTCACTGTATTCCTGAGTGCCACTTGGTCTTTTCTGTGTCACCTTCTGCAACAGAGGGACAAAGAGTAGGTGAAAAGGACAGGCACAGGTGGGCAGAGGAACTGCTGCCCCGTGCCAGTTCAGAGATTGAACTAAGATAGTCTTCTTCTCTTTGGGAAGTGCTCACTCCTTCCTGGAGTGCTTTGTTGTTGATTTTGAATAACTATGTAGAATTTGAAAGGGCCACAGATTCTAAAATAACTTCAATCTCCAAATCTTTACCTCTGGTCTGAGCTCCCTACACTCCCTACAGCAGTCTCATACTTGCTTGGATTTTATGTTTTGTGATCTAGGCATTGGAACCTACAGATCTTGGTTTCTACAGCTGGGTAAGTGGTTATGTTAATCCCTTCTACCCCCACCTCCAGCTCTTGGCATTGTGTTGAGTCAGGTTGTGGTCTTGTGATGCCTCCTTTAGGTTTCCTATTCTTTCCTCCATCATCACCAGCCACACTTCCATTCTGAAAATTAGGTTCTCATGAAAAAGTATTGTAGAGATAAAATTTATAAGTGTTACAGGGTAACCTCGTGGGGTGCCTGTCTAGGTTCTCACCCGTGTGCTTAAAAGAGACTTAAAAACTCAAATGCAGGCACACACAATAAAATTAATAAAAAGATTTATATACAAAAAGAGAAAAGAAAAGATAAAGAAATAAATTGGTAAAAACGTCCTGCCAGTTTCTCTGAGCTGAACTCTTCTCGCCTACTCAGGAAAACTCTCCTCAATCCACACCACGGACCAATGGCCCCCCCAAGCACACAGGTCAGGTATTTAAATCCCCCAAACCATTGCTTAACTCCACCCTCAGTCCTCAGCATCCTTCCTTTGGTGACGATGGCATTCTGGGAATCTTAGTCCCAGGTGTCCTGGCTCTCTCTGGCCTGAGGTGGGGGTGGGGTCCTGGGACACTCCCCCTTCCTGAGGACCACCCTCTTGCATAAGGACTGTGTGTACTTATAAAGAATTGACTGTGCTGAACTTCTCGACTGTCTCTCAGTCACAGATAAAGGGCCACAAGGTGACAGAGCTGCATGTGGAGATGACTGTGACGTGAGTGAGGAGACTCGGGACAAGCAGCAGAGAGTCCGGCCCATTTCGGGGGCCATGGAGAGGGTTCTGGGAAGTAGAGAGACGTGCAGAGGAGGGAACATGGACACACACCGAGAAGATCAAACACTAGTGACACCTCTCCACATGTTCACGGATGGTGGGAACAAAAGCATCCCAACAGAGAGAGAAGGACCAGAGACATTGGATTACTCATTTGTTTCCCCCAGGAAAAGCCCAGAGAGATGCAAGTTTTCAAGAAAACCTCTCTGTAAAAACAGAGTAATGGTTCCAAAAATGTCCATGTCCTACATGTAAACATGTGTCCTTATTAGAAGAGAAGAAATCTACAGGTGGAACAGGTGTGAGTCAGGTTGTGGTCTTGTGATGCCTCCTTTAGGTTTCCTATTCTTTCCTCCATCATCACCAGCCACACATCCATTCTGAAAATTAGGTTTTCATGATAAAGTGTTGTAGAGATCAAATTTATAAGTGTTACAGGGTCCTATGGGGACCTGGGGACAGGAACATTATTGAGGGTCATCAGGTGGAGCCAATGACATGAACCTTCACAGCCATGACCCCCGCACCTTTGCTCAGGACAGTCAAATGGTGACGGCAGCAGGACCATAAAGAGGCTGCAGGGCAGGCTGTGTAGACAGAGGGCGGGGGTCCCCAGTCAGTGCAGTGGGGCCCTAGATCCTGAAGAGGAAGGGGGTCCTGGAAGTAAGGAGCCTGCCAGTCCCTGGGTTTAGTCCCAGTGTTGGAGGAGAAAGGACCACCCGGACAAAATGCACAGACAGGTTTGTACAGACACCACCCCCACATCAAACGAGAGATCCAAAGACTACAATCCCATGATGCCATCATCACCGAAGGGAAGATACTGGGAAATTAGGGTGGAGTTAAGCAGCCATGTTTGGATATATAACCAGACATGTGGGCTGGCTGGCGCTGGGTGGATCGCCCGGTTTTTCAGTGCACCATTGTGATTCCAGCTCAGCGGAACTGGTAGGACGCATACACCAATTTATTCTTTTTCTTTTTCCTTTCCCTTTTTGTAAATAAACCCTTTATTAATTGTATTGTGTGTGCCTGCAGTTGAGTCTTATTACAAGTCCCTTTTAAGCACACAGGTGAGAACCTACAGACAGGTGCCCTATTTTATATCGGGGTGCCCTGTAACACCAGGACATGGTCTCAGGCCCTGCCCTGAGTTGTGTGAGATGATGAACTGTGTGGCTGGGGCTGCTCAGTGTGTGGGGACGTGTGTCAGCAGTGGCTGGAGCTCTGATGTCCTCATGGGGGTAGAGGGCAGGCAGCATGAGCAGGGTCTGTCAGGGGAGGGTCTGGAGGGAGCACAAGGACCCCAAGATGCTTGTGGAGAGATGAGGACCCAGAAATGTCACACAATCTATGGGGAGACAGAGGGAGAGAGAGGGGCCTGAAGAGCAGGGAGGGAGAGAGGACAGGTGTGAAGAGGAGGACAAGGACGTGGGACAGGAGGAAAGACCCAGAAGGTTTATCAATTTGCTGACCAGAGACAGAATCTAGACCCCTGACTGCTGTAGCGGGAGGGTCACCCACAAGCCCTAATGACCAGACGGGACATGACCCCCTCAGCATGTGCCCATACAGCCTCTTAAGACCAGTGGCCCCAGGGAAGCCCCTGAAATGACTGAAAGGAGAGTACAGGCCCCACCTCCCCAGCGCCCCAAGACCATGTCATCCCCCACCCCACACCTGGGGAGAAGGAAGGCAGGTCAGACACAGCAAGACACAAACTCAGGTCAGACACAGCAAGACTCTGAGAGGCCGTCAGGGGAGAGCGTGAGTTTCCCAAATGGGTGAGGAGAGAGGTGGAGGGAGGAGAACTCGGTGTCAACATGTATAGAAATAAAAAACATTTTCTTGTACAGGTAGCGTATAAATGTGTGACACCAACCACACCTGCACTGTTATGGCAACTTTCCCAGAGAAATCAGGCGGCACTCAGAGAGGTGGAGAGAGAGAGATTTAATTGTCACACCAGCGGGGCCCAGTTGGATAACTCCCAAAAATCTGAGCCCCGGATTACAGGAATTGCAGGTTTTTATACAGTTTTTATAAGGAAACTTACCTACCCCATCCATCATAAACTTTATTGTTTAGGAAGGGGGTCAAGGTAACCATCGCTACTATTGTGGACAAGCAGCACAGCACAGATACTTTCCCAGCAGCTTTCTGCCCCAGCAAGCAGCAGTATCCAAGCAGTGAACTTAGCAACTTTAGCAACTTTCATTTCCAAGCAGCAAACTTAAGAACTTCCTACTTTAGCACAAGCTCACTCTGATGTCATCATCATCTAAGAGAGGATTACTGGGAACTGAGGGGTGGAGTTAAGCAGCCAGGTTTGGTATATAACCAGACTTGTGTACTTTGGGGCTCTCTTGGTTTCTTGCCAGGCTACAGCGTACCATTGGCGGTTTCCAGCTCTGTGGATCTGGTATGACGCATTTGCAGATTTCTCTCTCTCTCTCCCTCTCTCTCTCTCTCTGAGTTATTCATTTCTTTATTTCCCTTCCTTTTGTAAAAACAACTTTTATTAACCTTTTTGTGTGTGCCTGCAGTTGATCCTATTGTAAGTCTTTTTTATAAGTGCACAGATGAGAACCCACAGTCAGGCAACCCATTGTAGATCGGGGTTGCCCTGTAACAGTATTTCCATCTTTGTTGGGTTGTTTTGTAACCAGGGGCTGAGGCCAAAGTCCAGTATAGGTGATGCCCCTGGAAGGGGTTGCTAGTGAGGCTAGATAGCCCCAGGGAAAATGCTAAAAAAGTATCCCAGTTTGGGGTGGAGACAAATTAGAAATATAGAAAGGCCTGAACAAGGAGCAGTGAGGGATTTTTAGAGATTTGGCTGCCATGATTTAGAGTTTGGGATTCAGCTGCCAGGAGCTTTGAGCAGCCAGGATGGAGAGCTTCAGATTGAGCGTTTTGGAAACTTCAGTGACTTCAGAGCCAGCAACTTTGGCTTTCACCACGCCAATCTTCGAGAGGAAAAGTTTGAACACCTGCAAGTAGACTGGGAACTGCTCCCAGTTTTGTTACTGCTGAGGAAAGAAGGCAAAGACCAGGAACAGGTGCCTTCCTAAAATGTGTGAGTGTAGTCATTTGTTGGGCTGTTTGGCCACTGTAGTTGCTGTTTTGAGGGTCGCTGGCCTGATGCTGTGTTGGGGCATCACAGCAGCCCCGGGAGCATTTCCAGTTGTTTCCTGTGCTGTCCTCGTGAGTTGGAATCTAGCCTATAGTCTGGCAGGAAGACGCCATCTTGGACACGTTGCCTATTGTTTGGAAGAGGAGTGCCGAGTCCTCAGTGGTGGGAAGATGCTGCCTTCATTGTTTTTTATTTGGGACTTAAGGGACTGTACATTGCTTTGAGTGAGGAAAATAGCCATTTCTGGGCCTCAGTAACTCCTTGTCTTTTTCTCTTTGTTAAATAAATCCCATTGTTGTTGTTCCCTGAGCCTGAGTAGTCTTGCAATTGCGCATGCGGATGCAGAACTAGGACAGTGACCAGTAAGCAATTTGGGCAGTGCGCTTGGCCAGTTTTAGTGTCTTTCCTGCTCAGTATCAGTTTGATAAGAAACAAGATCATATAAAATGATTGAAAGGCCCATGTGATCTCTCTGAGAAAAAAAATGAGTCTTCAAATTTACTTGTTTTTAAATTAAAAAAATAAAATGTAAAAAAATGCATAAATAGATATTTCAAAAAGAAGGGGAGCGGGGGTTTGAGCCTCAGGATTCTCACTCTTGCTCAGGTGTGAGGAGGTCAGACTCACAGCCACTGTGCTCAAGAGCTCTCCTTTATCCACACAGAAGGACAAGGTTTTGGAAAAGAAATTCCACACAGCTCACAAAGTCCAGGCCATAAATTTAATCAATGGATATATCTGTTATATTCACTAATTAAAATTGACTCTAGTTGACATCCAACTATCATGCCATGCACAATAACTCTACATAGTACAGAAAAGAGGAAGTAGAGAAAAGCCAAAATGAGAACCAGGGCAGAAGGGAAAAAAATGAAAATATAAGTGGTATTAAATTTCTGAGACCATAGCATATCAAGAACTGTTTATGCATTTCACAGCATCAGCTTGTTAAATTTTATGGGAAACCTTTGAGAAATTATTATCTATTTTATAAATAATATGTGATCACACATGTACCCATCTGTGAATCTATCAATATGAAAGTGTTGATTCTAGAGACTTCTGGGATCAACATGGGGGCGAATGGATGCTAGAATCAGGCTCTCCCATAAAAAAAAAAATCTACAGAGAGAAATATCCCTAAATTTGGGACCTGATCTGAAGAGGACCAGACGTGCTACACAGACCAACCACCCCGGCTGGTGTTCTGGACCCGGAGAGAAGCAGAAGAGATGGAGTAAAGACAAGGAAAAGGTCACCAGATCCCTCCCGGAGGGACGCTAGCAAGGAAAGGTGGGCAAGCAGGCTTCCTCAAGCATTGCCAAGTATAAGGCTTGGGACTGTGGTGGGGACAGAAAACTCCAGCCACACTGTGAGGTGCGCGATCCCTCCTTCATCCTTGTGCAGCTGCACCCAGAGAACCTCCAGCTGCGGGTCCCCACAGCCCCTACCCCTATGTCTCCTGCCCATCAACAGTAGCTTTGCTGATGAGGAGGAGGCTGCCTGCCAACGTGTCCCTCCCCCCACCTGCAGCTTCAGCTGGGAAGAGGCTGCTGCCCCACCGGGGGCGCCCCTCCCCCCAGGAGCCTGCCTGGCTGTAGTTCTGGCGGGAGGAGGCTGCCTGCCCCCAAGGTTGTAGCTCCTGAGTGGAAGAGGCTGCCAGTGGGCACCACCTCCCCTCCCCCACCTACCCACTTGGCTGTAGCTTCAGCTAGGAGGAGGCTGCCTGCCAACTTGGCTCCTACTCCACCTATCCAAGGGGCTGTAGCTCCAGGTGGGAAGAGGCTGCCGGCCCCCACGCCTGATGCTCAGCTGCCTGCTCCAGCAGTGGCTATAGACTCAGGCAAGCACTGGAGGAAACACTGGGAGAGAGCGATTAGGAAGAACTCTAGCAACCAATACCAACAGAAAAAGACAGTGGGATGACAGCAGCATCTGACACCTGAAAGGGGGCTGAACCCCGGCAGTGGGTGTAGAAGTATGTAAAAGTAAGAATGTTAAGGGCCATTGATAAAGCAAGGTGCCATAGTCTGGCACCATGCAGCTGTAAAGGAAATGTAAAAATAAGAATGTTAATGACCATTGATAAAGCAAGGTGCCACAGTCTGGCACCCTGCAGCTGTAAAACTTCAAAGAATGCAACCTGAGATAAACTTCCTCCAGGTGGCAGAAAAATTTCAAAGTCTATAGACTCCCCCAGCAGGGGCAAAAGGCTTCAGGGACACCAAAAGATAACAGCCCTGACATCTACTTTGAGACCACCCCCCTTTTTGATGTATTGCCAAATTCTGCATAGTTGCTAAATTCCTTTGTATCTGTAATTGCCTTGATAAGCTGCACCAACACTGTGCTGGGGGTCTCCATTTTAGCCTACTAGACAGCTGCGTCAGTACTTAGGGCTAATTGGGACCCTAGCTCGAGCTAGCAATAAATCACCGCTTTGTAATTACATCGGACTGACTCTGTCGTAACTTGGACCCGTAACATACTTCAACATGGGGCCACCCAAAAACCCCAAGACATCAGGGGCAAAAGACTACAGAAATCTCCCAAAGCTTGCATCAACCCCAAGAGCCTGGGGTGCCATCCTTAGCCACGGGTGGCATCCCCATCTCCATTTTCTTTCTTTTTTCAATTCTTTTTTCCTCAAAAAAAGTTTTTTTCTTTTTACCTACCTCTTTCTTTAGGTCCTTTCCCTCTGCTTTTCTTCCTCTCCTTTCTCTCTCTTCTCCTTTTTGATTTATTTTAATCGCAATAAGCTTAATTTTGTATTACATGAAATCCTGATAAGTTACCCTCCCACATCTGCCCATATGTTTATTTGTTTCCCTGACTAACTGGCTGCTTACTATCTATCTGTCTCACCCTCCACTATCTCTGTTTTTTTAATCCCTCTGTCCCCCATCTCCCTGCCACTATCATCAACACTTTTTTTGTTGTTTGTTTATTTTGTTTGTTTGTTTGGTGTTTCTTCCTCTTTTTTTCTCCT